>CM071931.1:370961-594884 GCA_016081115.2 Rehmannia glutinosa | reverse complement strand
GGATATTTAAATATTATATGCTTATGAATGGGGAAAATGTAAGACAAAATCAAACCACAAGGTTTTTTTTGTAATTTTCAAAAACCTTTGTTTTTCTTTTTTGTAATTAGCCCAAAACTCGGGTTTTTTTGTAATTATTTATCCCATATAAAGGATACCCTTGAGATTCAGTTTAATAACAAAACAGCCCTGCTATCTTCCAAATTACAAATACCCCCTTGATATTTATTTCTAGTTAACATATTGAACCCTCAAGAAGAGGGTATTTGTTAAGAAAATACAAACCTCAAGGTGGTGTTTGTAATACCTTAAGGGGGGTATTTGTAATTATGAAAGATAACTGGATTTTATTTTGTAGTAAGGCTTACCTCACGGGTGGTTTTCGTAATTTACCTAATAATACTTTCGCTAAATAAGAGAAAGGGATAATTACAATAACACCCCTGAGGTTTGGCTAATTACAAAAAAAACCAGAGTTCTTTGAAAATTACGTAAAACCCCTTGAAATTTGATTCCATCTTACATTTTTCCCGATGATTTTCAAAAACATTTCAAAAAAAAACCTCACATTTTACAAAAATATTACATTTACCGCCCTTAAATTTAAGACAAACCTCAGGGGTGTTTTTGTAATTATCCCTAAGAGAAAATAAAAGGAGAAAGGAGTATCAACTCACTGTTGGCCTGTGTTCTGGGCTCTTTCTTAGCATGCTCTTAATGATCTGTTTTCTGAGATTATCAGAACAATTTATGTCATTTCATAACTTCTTATTTAATGACATAAATAGAAAATTTCACGGCCGATATGTAGTCAATATGGAGAAGACTTACAGAGTGGAAGAGTATACAATAGGCAATGGAGAGATCAAAGATCTGTTTATCTTGTTGATAAGTCCAGCCATATCCTATTTTATTCCGTAGTTCCGATTTCAGCAATTTGTATAAAAAAAAAATAATGCTATAGCACTTTGTGAAAGCATAAAAATGAACTTACAGCAGCTTTAAATGCTTGGTGGTGTGCAGCAATCTCGAACATACAACAACCTGGAAATTAGAAATTACGACTCTTTTAGTAATAAAGACACGGCGAAGTGAAATTACGTATATTTACTTAATTTAACTTGTTACCTAGTGACCATATGTCTGATTTATACCCATATGGGATATCAGCAAGAAGCTCCGGGCACATATAGTTGGGCGTTCCGACAACCTAGTTTGAGGAACATAAGTTATCCGCCAATTTTTACGTACATATAAGAATGAGATTATCGTTAGCAAACATCTTGGGTTTTCAAGCACTAAAACACATATCCGACATTGAAATACCTAAGTAGTCTATTTTTGCAAATGTAACTAAAAAATTGAACCTAGTCGGCTAGTCCTTCATAGGTTTAAACAAGAAGTTTTAATGACTAAGTTACATATTCATTTCTGATTGAGTTGCAGCTTTAGGGAGTATTTGCAATCATTAAAAAAAAGTGTTTCTCGTCTTTTAGCTGGAAAAAAACACTTTTTAGTGTTTGCTTGACAACTTATGCTTCTGATTCTACTTCATTTAATCAGAATTTAAAAATAGAGTTGCGGGTGCTATAGATTTCTGATTCTGCTTGTGGTTTGACTTTTACAAACAAATAAGCACTTTTAGAATTTTTCACCAAAAACTCTCAACTTCTCATTCTATTTGCAAACACTACGGACTACCAACTTCTGAATCTCAACTACTTTTACTTCTGCTACAATAAATCAGTTCATCTAAAAGCACAAGTTTTTGCAAACATTCCCTTAGTCGACTATGAACGGTGCACTCAGAGATGTACAAGTACAGGCTATAATCGGTTTACCAATAGAATGTAAAGTTTAGGTCATTGTATAATTCGTACCGAAGAAGCAAGAACCCCCTCATCAAGAAGTTTCGCCAATCCAAAATCACCTGTAAGTTAAATATATAATTAACAAACTGAAGAAAATATTATGTATTAATGTAAAAGGCAAGTTGTTCTAAGGACTTGCTTTGGCCTTCTTACCAAGACGGATATCGTTCTCCTTTGTGAGAAATATGTTGGATAACTGTAGAGGCCGAAAAAAAAAAAAGATGCATATGAGAAAGGATTAAATCAATAATGGGACAATTACAAAAACTACCCTGAGGTTTAACCTAGTAACGAAAAGATCCAATTATCTTTAAAAAATTATAAAAATTCCCTTGTATTATTACAAATAGCACCCTTAGGTTTGTATTTGTTATACATATTAAGTTATTAATCCCTCAATAAGTGCAATTTGTAATATATAAACATATGTCAAGGGGGGTATTTGTAACTTTGAAAGATAACTGGATTTCTTTTGTAATTAGATTAAATCTCAAGGGTAGTGTTTGTAATTATCCCATCAATAAATGGCATCTTCACTGTATGTTGATCTTAAATTCAAACCTTTAGATCCCTGTGAAGGACACGATTGGAATGAAGATAGTCGAGAGCTAATAACAATTGTGTCAGCCACTTGCATATTTTCTGGAGCAAACACAAGAAAATTGAACATTCGGGGTGAGTTAACTAATGCGGCTACGAGAGAATCTCTTTTTTTTTTTTTTACAAATATATCGACCAAATCACCTCCTCCGGAAAATATGCTCCTCTTGCCCTCCTTATTATCTCCGATCTGCAAAATTGAAAATTATAAATACAAGAACCAAGAAAAATCAACATGATTCAACTGTTTCTAACGAATTTTCAGAAAATATATATATATATATATATATATACTCTTTCACTTTCCCCTTTGTTCCCTGTATGTAAATACACTAAACAGTAGTGCAAATATGCATACATTGATCGTTCATATAAATATAAGCATACATATACACACTCTGGCATTATATGTGAAACAAGGTTTCTTTATCCTAAATTCTTAATACAGCACAAGTTCCTGTGGGTTTTCAACAAAGAACTTATTACCAAAAAAAATGAGGTTCGTGCTAAATGCTAATTACAAAGAAAATCAGGGGGTTTTGAAATTTGCAAAAATCCCCTTGAGGTTTGATTGCATCTTACATTTTCCCCTTTCATAAGCAAAAAAATATTTCAAAAACCCCCATGATTTTTATAAAAATATTATAGTTACCCCCTTAAATTTAAGACATAATCAAATCTGAATGAACTTTGTAATTTTGAAACATCTCTATATTATTTTTGTAATTAGACCAAACCTGAGGGTCTTTTATATATATGGCATACACAAAGCATCATCATTCATAAGAAATAGGGATAAATACAAAAGAACCCCTAAGGTTTGGAGTATTTACCAAAAAAAACAGAGAAGTTTCAAAATTATAGGAACCCCCCTTAGGTTTGATTCTATATTACATTTTACACCCTTCATGATCAAAAAACATTTCAAACACCTCCATTACATTAAATATAACAATTACCCCCATAACATTTAAGATGAAATCAAACCTAAAGTAGGTTTTTGTAATTTTGAATCTTTGCTAGGTTTTTTCATAAAACTCCAAACCTTAGGGGTTTTCTAGTTATTATCCCGAAAAAATATTAGTGACAGTAATAATAATTTTATGCACCATGCATAAACACTATTTCGAGACAACAAATTCTGCATTTGGCTAAAGTACTTACATGTCTCCGCCTTCACAATAGTTGGTCACAATGCATATACAACTTCCCTGCAAAACAGTTAAAATGAGTTAGTTCTCTTTAGAATCAGCTTCACCAACTACACTAACCTTCTTCACAAACTAAAACTTATTGGGGTAGCTTTCAAATGACGTAAAAGACTAAGAATTTGCATAATACCTTGTCCACCCAAGCATCTTTATATTCGACAATATACGGATGTTGTAGTTTTGCAATTAAGTTCATCTGCAACAGAAACAAGCACGCATTACAAAATATAGGAGAAATTAGCAATCATTTACTTCTTGCATGTCATATGGCATATTCGTGTTCCATAATAATGAAAGATAGACAACATATTGTATAAATTTAAGCAATCCAATGACCACGTTATATTCTGCTGATAAAACCATTGAAACGGGTATTTAAACCGACCTCTTGGTGCGCTGTACGCTTGAACTTCTCTGTCTGCTTATTGAGACGAATTTTCTTTAGAACGTACCTGCCAGAGATTAAAAAAAAAAAAAGATATTGAACCTCCATTATTCGTCTGAGTCTCTTAAAATGTTCTCTGTTCTCAAAACTAATAACCATCAATAATAAACTTAAATTTACTTTATTAATACTTCTAAATAGTAACAGTGATGTTTCTAGTATGATTTTCTTGCATCAAGATAGGAATAATTCTACACAAAAAGATCACTAAACTAGAGATGCAGCCTTATTAGTTACTACTCATCAATGTTGTAAAAAGTGGTAGGCGCTAGTCGAGCGGCAGGCTAGGCGCTAGCGCCTAGGCGGGACCTGAGCGGGATTAGGCTGGGCCTAATTAGAAGTAAAACATAGGCGGACAGGGAGAATCTAGCACCTAGACCGGGATAAATCATGGCTTAGGCGGAGATTTTTACAACAGAGGATTGGGTTAGTCAAGAGAAAAATATTTATTTTCTTTAATAAATCATTAGTTCTATTTTGGATCTCTCTGATTTTCCAGAAGAAAAAAAACAATCATTTACATAATGGCATTATACATGAAAATTTTCACATAGTTCCCAAATCACACAAGCATTCTAATTTACAGAACCTTTGAGCTCAACTCTATAATACTGTGAAGCACCCTCACACACACACACACACAGAGCAAGTCTAAAGTTAAATTTTTATGCATGCAAATCCATTAAAAAAAGGCTAGAAACAGAAATGCTTACTTCTTATTCTCAATTTTATGGAGCACAAGAAATGCAGCTCCAAAAGCCCCTCTCCCAATCTGCTCCATTACTTCATAATCTTCCATCTTGGACTTGAAATCCCCACTTTCTGTCTCCATCAAGCCCTTCAAACCCCAAAATCTCAGATGGGTCAACTCATTTTCAGCTAAAGATTCAATCTTTCAGCAAAAATTATATGTTACTCACTTACCCACCTCCACTTTAGCAAGAAACTTACAAATTTTACGGTTTTGTCCTCCAAGAAATCTTGGGTTTTTTTTTCAACACCAGCTTCAAGAAGATGACCCCATCAAAAGTTTGGTTTCTTGAATTTATTGGAAGTAATTAACACTCTCTCGAGCTTTGACAAGTGAAGTTTTAAAGTCAAGCGGTACAATTACGGCACCAAGCAACAATAGTGTGTGTGTGTGTGTGTGTGTGTGTGTGTGTGTGTTTTGGTGTTTGGGGAAAGGGTGGGTGGTTGGTGGTGTTTGGTTAGGGGTGGGGAGAGAGAGCTGAGAGACGCACTAAGCAGATTAGGGGCACAATTATATATAATAGATAATTAAAGGGTTGATCACTGCAAAATCCCAGGCTTAAAATAAGCTATAAATGCTATATACGTTATTTGTGGTTGTGTAGAAAGTTCGTCCAAGTAGTTAAAGCTCAAAGTAATAAAGAATGAGAGGTAAGATCCCAAATCCAAACCGGATCCTCTATTGTAGACTAGTAGTATAGACTATATTTTATTTTTTTTCCAATTTAATCATATTAATATGCACCATATGATTTTTATGAGAAAATTGCAGTTTTAGTCCCACTACATTACATGAGTTGCACTTTTGGTCCAATGGTTGCATTTTTGGTCCCAAACAATTTTTTTTAAGCGCTTTTAGTCCCATATGATTCAAAAGTTGTGATTTTAGTCCCAACACTAACGGAAAACTTAACTGACCGTTAACTCTATTCTTACGGGACCAAAAGTGCATTTTTTCTGAAAATTAAATAAAAAAAGAAAAAAAATCTGAAAAATTATCAAACAATTTTATAAATTATAACAAAAATTTAAAATTATTTTCAATTTATTAACAAAGAAATAAAAAAAGTCCAAAAAAAATTTAAAATCTAAAAATTAAAATATAAAAAATATAATGATTTGTTTAAAATAATTGAAATTATTTTCAAATTCCGAAAATTACAAAAACAAGAAATGTGAAAATTGTTAAAAAAAACTATAAATTGTTCTAAAGATCTGAAATTTATTTAAAATATTTTAAAATTCTAAACTAAAATAAAAACTCAATATTTTTTTTCAAAAAGTTACTTTTAAAAATAAATGATGTGTCAAAAATCTAAAATTTTGTTTAAAGAACTAAAGAAATAAAAATAATTTCCATTTTCTTCTACATCTTTTCAAATCCAAAAATATTTCAAAATCTAAAAATTAAAATCTAGAAATATGATAATTTGTTAAAAAACAAAAAAAAGTAAAAAATGGAAATTATAACAAAATTTTTAAATTCCAAAAATATTTTAAATAAATTTGGATGTTTAGAACAATGTATAGTTTTATTTAAATAAATTTCACATTTCTTGTTTTTGTAATTTTTGGAATTTGAAAATAATTTTAATTATTTTAAACAAATCATCATATTTTATATACTTGAATTTTTAGATTTTAATTTTTTTTTGGAATTTTTTATATATTTTTTAATAAATTTTATATAATTTTTAAATTTTGTTATAATTTTTAAATTTGTTTGATAATTTTTTAGATTTTTTTCTTTTTTAATTAATTTTTGGAAAAAATGCACTTTTGGTCCCGTAAGAATAGAGTTAACGGCCAGTTAACTTTTCCGTTAGTGTTGGGACTAAAATTGCAACTTTTGAATCATATGGGACTAATTGAGCTTAAAAAATCGTTTGGAACCAAAAATGCAAATTGTGGGACCAAAAATGCAACTCATATAATCTGGTGGGACCAAAAGTGCAATTTTCTCGATTTTTATTGATTTTTATACATAGGTATCCGTATCTAAGCTTTGAGTGTTGATTAATCATGTCATCCTCAATCGCTGCCAGTTAAACTCGGGTGTGATGATCACAATTTATACAATAATACATGAAGACTAGAACTGTCAAAACCAGTCTGGACTGATAAGCCGACCCGATCGATCTAGTGAAAAGACTGGTTAGGTTGTGATTTTATACTGGCTAGGCTGTGATTTTAGAGGCTCGAAATGAACCGAGCTTATTACACCTGAAACATCGAGCCAACCGTGTTGGCCCAACCATTCTACTTGTTTTTTCCGGGGCTAGATTAAATAGAAATATCACTATTTGGTCCGATCTGATTTTTTTCTTTGGCCGGGAGGGTCAGCAGCACGTACCGAGCCCATTTGACAGCTCTAGAGGCCCAACAACCGCATTAAACCAATTGTGGCATTCATAGCTTATACATGCGAAGGCAAGGCCCCATCAACCACTACCATTTAAACCCGAGTGTGGTACTCATAACTAGAGTTGGCAAAATCCAGCCCAGACCGACCAGCACGAGGTTTGGGCCATAATATTTTAGGCCCGAAAAAGTTAGGGCTTTTTTTCGCCCAAACAGATTGGCTGGGCTAGGTATAGCCCGACTTTTGACCCACTTGACGACTTTAGTGTACAAAATACATACATGGACTAGTCCCATGTGCGATTCATTGCCCGACCAAAATTGAGACTGGCCCGAAATTTCAAAAGTTTGACAGGCTTGGGCCAGGCCGACCCATTACCAGTTATACTCATATATAACTGATGCACATGAAAGCAACACATGTTAAGATTTCAAGGTAAACAACACCACCAAAGAGAACCATTGTGACTTGGCAGATTATCCAGCGGTGACCTTGGTGCGGGTTGGCCCATTGTCAACTCTATTTATAACTGACACACGAAAGCAACACATGTTAGGATTTCAGGGCAAACAACATCACCAAATAGAATCATTGTGACTTGACAGATTTATCCAGCAGTGACTCTGGTAATTTTTTATAATATGTACATATATATTAAAATTACACGACAACATATATTTTAAATAAAATATATTTAACACGATAGTCATTGAATTGTGCGTTACACAATTTTATTTGTGCGTGTGTATATTATAGTCGTGTTAGAATAATAAAAATAAAATATTACATAATATCATATCAATATAATTATTGTTTGTGTGTGTATGATTATGTGAGAGTGAGAGAGAGGGCCAAGGGAAAGTTGAATGATAGTTACGGAAGAGCAAAAGAAGACCCTTCGAAACTTTGCTTGTATTTTACTGAATCATTGAAAAATATAATCATTTCACACTGGTCAAATTTTTTTCCCAAATTTAATACAATTATAATGTCACCGTCATCAATAAAACTATTTTGAATTTTTTCCATTATTTCTTTTATTATTTTCTTTATTTATTTTTTAAATTTAATTGTATTCGTTCATACAAAATTACTCGTATTAAAGAAATTCCCATTTTCTTTTTTTGAGTACAATTTGGGAATAATAGGAGAGGTGATACACACTTTTATCAGATCGAACTCGAGCCAATCGTCCATAGAATAAAAGCATAATAAGTATTATATATTATAATTTTCTCAAAGGCTCTTTAGGGTAAATTAAGCAAACCCCACCACTAAAATCCAATAAATAAACTCAATAAAGTAAATTTTCTTTATATTCCAACATTATGCAATTATTAATTGTGGGTGTTGCCAAAGTCATATGATGTGGAAGTTTGGTCATAATGAAAACATGATAATAAATCAATAATAAATAATAAAGGCAAATTCTCAAGGACCCCACCTTTAATTAGAGAAAATTCTATATTGACCCCGTGATCAAATGATGCATTTATATGTTGAGTGTACGTGTTAACTACCAACTACTTATATCCACTAAAATGCCTATGATTTATTGCATTTGAATTATATGCGATCTTGTGAATAATAGAATGTCACATCAATTTTTTAACTGGTGAGGTTGATGTTTGGGGCTGAAAAATGAATCAAGTTACTCGAGTTTCGTTACTCAATTCGAGATTGATCGTAAAAAGCTCGTTTTAGCTCAATGCATTAACATAATAAACCAAACTTGAACACATTTTTACATTCGATAAAATGTAAAACTCGGCTCAAACTCGACTCTATTAGTAAATAAGAAAAAATATGTGCAAAAACATCAAGCTACTCGAGCTCTATTCATATTCAGCTCGACTAAATCTCGTTCGAGCTCGATTCAATTAAAAATCAAACTAAGTTTAAATACAATATTTGAAACTCGGTTAAATTCAAACAAGTTTGAATGGTATTTTGTTAAATCGACTTTCGACTCAGACGTATCGCCCCTATTGATACCTCGAGACTTTGCTACCAATATGTCTTAAATATAATGGGAAAGCATTAAAATATGGCAATTATTCTATTTTCTTTATTTATATTGGATACTTGCAATATGATAATCTAAAATTATTATATATAGTAGCTAATAATTGACAGGGTTAATATATGAAAGTTGTAATTAATTATTTGTTTAAAAAGAATAAAATTCCCCCCGACAATTTAGGGAAAATGTCAAGTTTGGCTAACAAATTAGCTATAAAAATTTGGCTTAATTTGTGTTGGACCTGTTGGTGGGACACAAAGAAAAAAGAAAACTTAAATTCAATTTTGTCGGTAGGAAATAGGTGGCCAGCCCCTATTTTTCTTTTTCATTTATTGTTTTGTTTTTGGTGAAAATTAGTGATGAACTAATTAGGTCTTAATCTTATCCAGAACCCCTAATTTTATTAATAATTAATTGAAATATATTTATATCTTTATGGCAATGAGCTGGGACAAGATTGGTATTGGGCACAGCTAGGGGTGTAAATGAGTCGATTCGAGCCGAACATGGTATTGTTCGAGCTTGTTTGAATTTTAATTGAGCTTCAAAAATTGTGTTTGAGCTTGTATGATTATTAATCGAATTGAGCTCGAACGAGTTTTGGTCGAGCCGAACACGAATCGAGCTCGAGTAGCTTGATATTTTTACACATATTTTATTCTTTTTTACTAATTGAGTCGAGCTCGAGCCGAGCTTTACAACTTATCAAACGAAAAAATGTGTTCAAACTCGGTTCGTTATGTTATAGAACCGAGCTCAAACGAGTTTTTAACGATCGATCTCGAATCGAGTATCGAGTAGTTTGGTTCGTTTTTCAGCCCTAGACACACCATCTCCGTCCCAAAATTTGATCCATCATCCTCGTAAAATTCCCACTTTAGGTATTTGAGACGGGGATGAGGAATCCCCATTTGGGAAACGGTGTCCTTGCCCCTCGCCCCTCGGGGGATCGAATTCCCCATTTTGTATTAATTAATAAAAGAATATGTGAAATAATCACTTAAATAACCAATAACTAAAATAAATAAACATAACATAAACCTCTGATTTGTAACGAAAGAAAAAGAATTAAGAGTTTGTCATCCCTCTTTGTATTTTGTTTACTCGATTATGATGATGCATCGATGAATTGCTTATTCATCCTAATATGATGGAGTTGTTATTATAAATTTTATTGTAACTTATATTGTATTATTCGTAAAGTGCATATGTAAGTTGTAACAACCATAAATGTAATATAAAAAATTATTTTTATAATAATATCAACATATTATCTAACCTTATCTAATCTTAATAGCATCAACATGACAATTTCTTCATAATTGATGTATTAAAAAAGACCGAAAAAAGTAGGCCCATTTTTGTTGCATCTGAATTCTTTGTTTTTACACTTCAATCATTCCCTCTCGTGTGAAGGTGATCCTACCAACGAAATAATAATATTATAGTAAAATATAAATAGATTGATTTGGAAAAAAGAAAAAAATAAGAATATGATCTTTTTATTCCCTAAACCCTAAACCCTAAACCCTAAACCCACCCCACCATCAATTTATCTTTTTTCTTCTATATTTTTCTCTTTACTTTTCTTTTCTTTTTTCTTCTTTTTTTTTTTTTTTTGCCAAACAATAACATAGATGGGAATATTCGAAAGACCTAGCACTTTTCCTTCATCTTTCTTATTCCCTTCCCCTTATTCTTTAGTTGAAGTATTTTGTTAGAATTTTGTATTGCATATTTTATCACACGCTATGAAGCACTAATACAGATTCGGGATACGGATACGATACAGGTGCGAAAATACGATATCTTTTAAAATATTAAGGATATGGGTACGGTATATATATATACATATAAAAATTATATATTTTTATATTATTGAAAATGCAGACGTACTGAGTATAATTAAAAAAACAATATTTCAAGCATAAAAACTAAAATTTCATAAGTACTCAAATTTGAAATGTGATCATTCACACAGACACACACAAAAATGCTGAAAAAATGAGCAATATAATAAATTCTATCTATTTCCATGTGTAGATATATCCATGGAGTATCCATGAATTATCGAATAAAGTACCGTATCGAATACATATCTGGTACGGGTACGACATCCTTAAAGAAGTGTTTGTGCTTTCTAGATCACATGTATATGCAGTGGCGGACGCATGATTCGGGACTTGGAGGGGGGGCGAAACCTATTTTAAAGACCTATAGAATGAATTTTTCTTCAAAATTTTTTTGGGGGGGAGGCAAGTGTAATTTTTCATTAGTATAGGTATAATTTTAAAATAAATAACAAGTATAAAAATTAAATTTTGAAAATTTTGGGGGGGGCAGTGGCCCCCACTTGCCCCCCTTAGTTCCGCCACTGTGTATATGTTATATGTTAAATGTTTTTAATATATATTTGAAATTAAGTATATATATTTGACATGTATATGCAATATCCAATACATAAACCACTCGACTACTATTCGATTTCCGTTGTGTAATCTCAATTTGGTACCAAACATTATCTCAATCCGGATTAAGTTTAATCAATTAATAATTAGACTTTTTACCATGACCTAAATGTTTGCAAGTTGCAACCAATTGATAACCTAAAAACTTACTCAGTTACTCCCATTGATAGCCTTTTTGGTCAACAACACAAAGGGCAAACAAAAGATGCACCGAAAATTAAAAAGATGAAGGAAGCATCTTAAGTGTATTTTTATTGATGAAGATCAAAATGGAACTCCAGTCGATTTCCAAGTTAGTAAGGTTTATAATGCAAGACATTAATTGGATTGGGAAAAGTTCTTTTCAAATCATAAAATGACTCTTATTTATACTATTGCATTTAGTGCGGTAGTAATTATTGCTTTAAGCATTGAGTGTGACATTTGTCACTCTTTGATCTTGCATGAGTTACATGTTTGCTAGTCAATGTTTTGTTACGAATATGTTGTCTTGGCAGTTGCTTTATATGTAACATCTTTGTCTATCACTAAGTACTTAAGTATGTCGTCGTTGATTTTTCCAGCTCATCTTGCTAAACTCGGCTTTGTGATATTGTTTATTTTGTTCGATTAACAGATATGTCAAATCCCTGGACAATTCAAGTTGGTCTATCAGATGAGATGGGCTGGTTGATATGTCGGACTTTGACCTGAATCCAAGAGTAACAACTCTAGTTAGCTATCAACAACTCCTATGGATCTTGGTTTAACTTTGGAGTCTTGATAAACTAGAATTACATCGATTGTAAATAGTGTTCTAAAACTCGCTAGGCACTTGGCCGCTAGTCGGGCGGTAGACTGGGGCCTAGCGCCTAGGCGGAGTCTGGGCGGGGTTAGACGAGACCTAATTGAAAAAATAATGTAGGCGGATAAAGGGGACTAGCGTCTAGATGAGGATTAATCGGAGTTAGGCGAGGTCTTTTAGAACAATGATTGTAAAACAAGGCCAGCTGGCCTGGTGAAAGAGAACTTCAAGATTTGTGTATCAGTATCATAGAGACAGATAACAGGCCATTTGGGCCAAGATGCACATGAATAATAAATTGATATCCAAGGACAAGATTCTCAAGAATTAGTCCAACTGGCCCAGTTTGATATTGTAGACACGCAATCCAAGAAACAAATATGACTGTGGCCCATGGGCTATTAAATTGTTCATCTATTAATTATTTCGAGTAATAAGTGAAAAAGACGTAAAAGTACTTTGGTTCCTCATTGTTAAGAAAAACATGTTAGAGTGAGTACACCGAATTTTTGGTTTTTCCTCCATATTAAAAATATTTTTTAGCCATGTTTTTTAAAAATATGTTTTTAGTCATTTTTAAGTTCAAATGTTCACTTTATTCCTTTTTTCATTTAGGGGACCGATACATGGCTCGCTACCGAGTTATGTATATCATCCATTTTTTGAAAAATGACCAAATACATCACCAGAGAATACATGAAGCGTATGTAGGACTGAAAAACGAACCAAGCTACTCGATACTCGATTCGAGATCGATCGTTAAAAGCTCGTTTAAGCTCGGTTAGTTAACATAACGAACCAAGCTTGAACAAATTTTTTCGTTCGATAAGATGTAAAGCTCGGCTCGAGCTCGACTCGATTAATAAAAAAAGAATAAATTGCAAAAATATCAAGCTACTCGAGCTCGATTCGTGTTCGGCTCGACTAAAGCTCATTCGAGCTCATTTCAATTAATAATCAAACCAAGCTCAAACACAAATTTTAAAGCTTGATTAAAATTCAAACAAGTTTGAACGATTCTATGTTCGGCTCGACTCGACTCATTTACACCCCTAAGCGTATGACTGTCAGTTTTTAGTCAAATGGCTAAAAAACATGTGTTTTAAAACATATGATTCTCTTTTCAATTTCACAAAACATAAGTGATCAATTTGACATATTACCACGTACATTAATGTTTAATTAATTATTAATAATAAAAAATAGTTAATTCATTTTCGGTTTTTTTTTTCCAGTATTATGGAAGGGGAGGGAGATGAGATTCGAATCCCAAACATCTAATATAGGCTTTGAGTGTGTTAATCACTCGACCACTATCCGATTCCTTCTGGGGCTAATTAATTAGTATCGTACTGTTTTGGTAGAAACTTATAGACTTTTCAATTCCGTATTAATTTTTAGTTTCTATTGACCATACTCTAGCTATAGGCTTTTAATCTGGAAGAGCTGGCTCATGCCTCATAGTTTCATAGCACCCATTAATTTTCAATGAACTTTGGTCCAAGGGCATAATTACTAGGGTGTAGAGCTCACCTTCTCTATTTTTTTTTTAAAAAAAAATTGATTTTGCAGGCTATTACGCAAAGTACGCACCCAACGAATAATGATTCCCCGGATTTTCCCGTTATTAAATAAAACTACATGTGAATCAGATAATAATCTAGTGGTTAAATACACTATTCTAAAAATCCCCGTCCAGTCCCGATTAGTCCCTACCTAGGTGCTAGACTTCCCTTGTCCGCCTACGTTATTTTTCCGATTAGGCTTCAACTAACCCCGCCCAAGTCCCGCCTAACCCCGCTCAGGCGCCGCCTAGACGCTAGGCCCCAATCAGCCGCTCGACTAGCGTCTAGTGCTTTTTAGAACACTAATTAAATACTTTCATGCTAAGGTTAGAAGTTTGAGTTCGATTCCCACCGGTCCATCCTCTTTTAAGGATTTGCTTAAAAACAAAGGTACACGTGCTATATAGTTTTTGCCCCATGAATAAAGATATCTAAAAAAGATAACAACATACGAGGTTTGAGACTTGAGAGGTTGTGTTTGAAAATCGAAATGGTTGGTTAAATCGAATATTTGTGCAAAAATTGGTCTCTTTTCTCCCCTTAAATAATAGGATGTTCTAGTAAAAAATTGGTCAAAAAAATCGGTGTTTGAAAATCGATGACTCGGTTTTTAGATATATTTTTTTTCGGGTTTTTGTTCAAAAACTTATATAATCCATACCATAAGGAAATGACTAAAGTTTTACGCTGGCTGTCGACCTAACGCAACCCTCCTCCTTTATTCGGGCTTGGGACCGATAACATATAGACAGGTTGCCATGTCTATATGCAGACGAGTTTGGACATGTTTATAGGAGACCTTTAGATGCACCCGTGCGACGCTTAGAAGGTAGAGAATCACTCACACAAATCAAAAGAGGTAGATGTAGACCTAAAAAGACTTGGAAAGAAGCTATTAAGCAAGATATGTTATACCTAGAAATAAATGAAAATATGGCTTGTGACCGTAAACGATGGCGCGATATGATCCGTATAGCCGACCCCACTGTAAGTCCAAGCGGCTACGATAATCTAGAGGGGGGGTGAATAGATTATCTCCATCTTTTCGATTTCGTCCTCTTTTAACAATCGAATGCTCAAACAAAATAATGAAGGTGCGGAATGTAAACAACACACGTTGATTTAAAGAGGTTCAACCCACCTAGGGCCTAATCCTCTACCACCCCAGTATATCCGGGATGGATTTCGAAAAGAAAAAGAATTTTATTAATTACCAAAATTAATACAAATTCAACTTACAACACCTTGAAGAGCACCACACTCTTCTTCAACACCACCTTTGAGATTACCACAATCTCCTTTGAAGATTACCACAATCTTCCTTCAATGGCACCTTGTGAAGATTACCACAATCTTCAACCTTGAAGAATACCGAATTCTTCAACACCTCAAATAAGAAGATTACCACAATCTTCTTGTACCTATCACCTAAATCATCCAAGTGTGCTCTTACCACAAGAACACTCACAAGGATATCTTGTGTTTGAATGATAACCAAAATCAAGATTACAACTCAATAATGAATAATACAATTTGAGTGCAAAGTGTAATCAAGAATAGCCTAGACCTCAAAGATGTGAAAGTGATAAGCTAGGCAATTTTTACAACAAGAATAATGACTATGAAAGACCAAGTGTTTGCTTGAAGTGTATCTTGTTGTGTTGTATCTCAATTGTTGTTTTGGTTGCTCCAAAACTTCCTCTATTTATATAGGAGATGATTGATCAAGCATAGGCTCCTCTTGGGGATTGAAAATCTACAGAAAAATACAATTAAAATCAAGAATATAGCTGTTAGAAATCAATCCCACAATTTAAGGAAATGTGTCTGTGTCAAACGGTCATATTTTTTTCAATCAATACATAGACCGGCGCACGTAAATAGACGCTTGAAAAAATACACACGTTGGAAAAAATACAGACAAAATAACCGACGCGGCCGTCACGTCTACCGGCCGTCGACCATCTCCCCAACCGGTCCCCCTCATGGATTTTGCAAGGATTAAAAGTTCTGTTTCGAAACACACTTGCAGTGCGGTCGACCGGACCGGCCGACGCCCGAGCGCACGGCCGACTGCTTGTTTTTTTCTTCCGTCTCATTTTCTTTTCTAAAAACATCTTCAGACAGGTTGCCCTAGGGCACGGCCGACCACTACGAGATGTAAATATTGTCCAATTTGTGTCGAAAATAAAACTCAAGAAATACTCCGAAAATTTAGTAAAAACATTTTAAACCGATCGGGAGTATTAGGACAACATTTAGAGACATCGTTTGAGAGTGAAAACCCAATAACGTAAGATCATTAAAAGCGTTGTCCAATTTAGACGAAAATAAACTTTGAGAAAATACTCCGGAAAATATTAAAATTATTTTAAATCATTTAGGAGTATTTGGACAACCTTTAAAAACATTGTTTTGGTGATAAAATAAAATCATCAAAATTAAGATAAAAACATGTATCAAACAATCTCCCCCTTTTTGATGATTACAAACCAAAACAATTTTTACACAAACTAAGAGAGCAATTTTAGAAATGATTTTCGGTAAAAACATTTGACCGTTTGGAAGCAACCAAAATTTCCAAAAATATTAAAGCAACCAAGTAGGAGTAAATATTTTCAATATTAAGCACAAGCTCCCCTATCCACAAGCACATCAAGAATAATGTAAGAGCAATAATCCATAAGCTAAAAGCTTTAGCTTTTACAATTTGTTCAAGAGCTTATAAGCTCCCATCACAAAACAACATTAAATAATAATATAAGTCCATCAAGCAACAATTGGACTAAAAATAAATCACAACTTATGGCTTTTATGAGCCATAGCTTATAAACTTTTATGACAAGCTTTTATTAGCTTCTTTGAGCTAATGAGCCAATATCCTGTTTTTTCCCCCTTTGGAATCATCAAAAGAATGTTAGGATGGTGAACATATCATAGAAGTATATCAAAGTGTGCGAAGAAATGGTTTATCAACCATTGAGCAATGTAGCTTAAAAACCAAGGAAAATGGGAGAAATGTATCATGATGAGTTCATACGCTCGTTTTGTTTCCCAAAACATGATCTCAATGAGTATAGAAGACTTTTGGAAGCGAGAGAATCATGTAGAAGTTGAGATTTTCATTGAAACATTTTAACAAACACCTTGTGTGCGTGAAAAATAGAAGAGGTTGTATATAACCTTTGTAAATGGTTCAAGCCAAAAATTTTCATATCATCAATCAACCTCATTTCAAAGCTCAAAAATCACATGCACCATATGTAATAATATGTTCATCAATTAAGAAGCACAAAGTAGATTCTCAAGGGTTCAACCCAATTGAGATAAGCTAAGAATGATCAAGCGTGCCAACAATTAGAGCATCCATCAAGTAATAAGTCATGCTTTCAACAATACATGTATCAAATGTCCCAACATATCCAATCTAAGCAAAATGATCAACGCAATAAAAGAAGCACTTTTACCATCAAGTACTTCATATCAATTATCAAACAATGCTTTAGAGTATTTTTACCATCAAATACTCCATCATAAATCATGATCATCCACAAGTCATTATCAACTTGCAATATTAACCCTTTTAAGAAAAACAAGCAAATATCATTAGTACAAATGAGTTTTACAAAGATTCATCAAAATACAAAACACCATTAATGAAAATGCTAGAAAGTAAAGGGGTGGGGTAACATCATTCCTCATCCGAGGAGAAGCAAGATCCGGAATAAAGTCCTTGATGAATTTCTTTAACTTGCCGATAGACTTTTGCATTTTAGAGGTCTTTTGCTCCAAAGCCTCATACCTCGTCTCATGAAAAGCCCTCATCTCATCAAATTCGGCTTGAGTATACCTCCTAGGCGGTTGAGCACCTATTACCCTCCCGGATTGCTTGGTTCGCCTTCTTCCACCAATCTTGCGGCCCCGACGTCATCAAAGATGTCATTAGGATCGGGGGACTCTTGACCTCTGCCTCTAGCCATTTTGGTAGGTCGGATGTCCATATTCTTGCGATCGTGACTATTTGGGTGATATTATCAATGTCGGGTCATTTTGAAAAACTTCCGAGTTAAACTCCGACGGCGAAGGAAGTCCCGATTGAATAAGAAGTTTACAAATCCAATTTCCCGACCAACTTCTTATTACCTTGAGTAATGGACTCGATAAGACATTGAATAAGTATGGCACCAAAGTTAAGTGGTTCCTCCTAGCAATCTTATAAGTCAAAAAGTAATCCATATTGCTAGGCATCTTTCCCGACTTACCACAAATGCAATATGCGACAATGACCGATAAAATGCGATGCTCAAGTGTCATTGCCAACAAAGAATACTTAGGCCATACTCCCAAATACGTCTTGACTTCTTTCATTGACACCCCCAACATTTCATCATTCCAAGTCCCACAAGAGAAATAATCCCAACCACCTTCTCTAACATGTAAAAGCCGGCAAAAATATCATTGGGAGTCCATCTAAAATGACGACCCTTTATAAGCGAATTAACGGCAATCGGCTTTCTATCATTATCATATTCAACCCACATATTGGCATAAAAAGAGTTGGATAATATCATCATCATACAACACATAAGCATGTTCCCATAAATACATCCAACCTTGCTCCTCAAAAATCCTCTAATCGTAGGATACTCATTCGTAAATGAACTAAAACGACACATTTTAGTCCGAGCAATCGACTTTCCTCCCATTCCCGAGTCCTCGTAATACCATTCCGCATATTTATGAATGAAGTTAAGAACATTGTGGGAATTAGGGGCTTGAGTAACAAAGGATTTTTACCTTTCGCCCAACGGCAATTTTGGAGCGAAATCGTTCCCGCGTAGCTCGGTAATTTGGGCCCGAGAGAGAATGGGATTTTGAACATCATCACCTTCTCGAGCCACGTTTCTTTGAGCGGCTCGAATATCCCTTTGTTCGGCTTCCTCTTGCCGATTTCTTGACGAACCCTCTCCGCCCCTTCTACGCTTGGAGATGGGATTTCGACCGGTGGAATTCTTTGGAGGAGCCATATATATGTAAGATTCTTGTGAGAAAGAGAAGATTAGCAACAAGAATCGTGAAAAATGACGAAGAATTGAAGATTATGAAAAAAAAATGCGGCTGAACAAAGGGTTTGGGGAATTTTCTTCTTCATTCGAAATGAAATGAAGAATGCAACGTTATAAGGTGAAAAATAACCCTGGGCGACCGCCGAGGTGGGGTGCGACGGCCGAGGTGCGGCGGCGACTGTCGCGCCTCGCTATGACCGTCCCAGTGATTTTTCTTTCTCCCGCATTTTTCCAAAATTCGATTTTCCACCCCAAAAGTTTTAAAACTTTGCAAAAATATAAGTTTGGACTATATCCAACAAATATGGGTTTTGGGAAAACATATAAATGATAAAATCGAGACAAAACACGTAGTGCCTTTTAAAAGAAAATATTTGCAAGTTCAATTAGGGGCACTTAAGTGGCCAAAATAAAATATCTAAAAAGATATGTGCATAAGCATAATATCGAGTTTAAAGAAAAATACGAGTAGACATACCTCGATGGTTTAAGAAACTTGATGGCGTAATAGCCAATATGTATCCTACACAATTCTTAGACAACATTTTCATAGAAAATTAAAGTGTAGGCAAATAATATGAGATATCAAAAAGAGCTTATGCTATAAGATTTCATAAGAGATAATAAGCCACATAAGTCTAATAAAATGCTCAAGAGTTTTTAGAAAATCATGCAAGGTCTCTTTTTTTTTTTTTTTTTTTTTTTAAAAAAAAAAATTTGAAACTCATAAATATATAAGAGACCTATTTTAAAAATAAATACTAGAAAATTCATTTTGCAATTAAGACACAATTAAAAACATGCATATAATTAAAAGAAATAAAATGCATATACAAATGGGGAGATACGGTTTACCAATTTCGCCGTTTCCATGGGTTGTGTCTTTCCCATTGTTGATGATGATATCTTCCCATTTGGAAGTCACTTTGTTGATGATGACTTCCTTGATTACTCCATTTCCAAGGTTTGTTACCTTCCCATGGTTGATGGTTTCTTCTTCTTTGAAAATCATCTTGTTGATGATGTCTTTGCCATTTCCAAGGATTGTGTTCTTCCCATTTTTGATTATACGCTCTTCTTGGAAATTGGCTTTGTTGAGAGTAGTTCCTTCTTTGATCAAATGAAACGTTCATTTGATGTTTTCTTGGTGGCATGAATTTTCTCCGATTTTTGCTTTGCCGGGTACCTAATAGCATATTGTTTTGTGGTACCCTCATGTGTTTGGGTCCTTTAAGATTAGCTTTGAGACTTTTAGGTCTCCAACAATATTTAGAGTTATTTCTAGCCCGACAAGAATTAGCCGTATGACCCTTTTTTTGCCACAATAAAAACAAGTAATAATTCTAGGAGCATAATGACCAATATGCATATTGACTTGATCCTTTTTCATATGATTAACAACATTAGGCTTATGATCAAGTCCTTTATCACAATTATGAATATCAACAATATTGGACATTTTATTGGTACTCAAGTTGGATTTTAATAAATCCTTTTTCATGCAATCAATATTCTCAACAAGAGTACTATTTTCTTTTTCAAGGTTTCTAACCTTGTCAAGTGTGGTGGTGTGAGCACATGATAGTGATTCATAGGAGGTAAATAAACTATCCTTATCATTTTTCAAAACAATGAATTCCTTTTTCAAATTTTTGTATTTAACAAGTAAGTTTTGGAATTCATCTTGTAGCTCATCATAATCATTTTGTAAATCACTATATTCATTTTTCAATTCATGGTCATAAGAAGTAGAGGGTTTAGAACTTACCTCGTTTTCTTCTTCGATGCCCATGAGGCATTGTTCAACTTGTTCATCATGGGAGGTTGTAGAAGGCTTATCCCATGTTGTTGGATTTGATGTTGTATCCATTTGTGAAGTAGATGCTTTTGAGTTGCTTCTTTCATTTGCATATACTTCATAGATGGCTTCTAATTTTTGCCATACTTCATGTGCCGATTGAATACCTACAACATGATCAAATTCCAAAGTGGTAAGTGAACAAAGTAAAATATTAAGAGCTTTACCATTTAAAGAGATGATTTTCTTCTCTTCATCATTGAGCTTTTTGAAGCCTTTTGAGGTGTGTGGTGTATCTTTCATCGGAATGGATTATCCATTAATGACGGTGTTCCAAATGTCGAACCCGCAACCTTGTAAGTAGCATTCCATTCTTTCTTTCCAAAATATAAAATTTTTGGAATCAAACCGAGGTGGCTTGGTGGTGGAGGTCTTGGGAAAGGTGAGCTTCGTTAAATAGCCGACGATCGTTTCTCTTCACTCGCGATGTGAAACGAGCTTGCCAAAGAGTTTGGCTCGATACCACTTGTAAGTCCAAGCGGCTACGATAATCTGAGGGGGTGAATAGATTATCTCCATCTTTTCGATTTCGTCCTCTTTTAACAATCGAATGCTCAAACAAAATAATGAAGGTGCGGAATGTAAACAACACACGTTGATTTAAAGAGAGTTCAACCCACCTAGGGCCTAATCCTCTACCACCCCAAGATATCCTGGATGGATTTCGAAAAAAAAAGAATTTTATTAATTACCAAAATTAATACAAATTCAACTTACAACACCTTGAAGAGCACCACACTCTTCTTCAACACCACCTTTGAGATTACCACAATCTCCCTTTGAAGATTACCACAATCTTCCTTCAATGGCACCTTGTGAAGATTACCACAATCTTCAACCTTGAAGAATACCGAATTCTTCAACACCTCAAATAAGAAGATTACCACAATCTTCTTGTACCTATCACCTAAATCATCCAAGTGTGCTCTTACCACAAGAACACTCACAAGGATATCTTGTGTTTGAATGATAACCAAAAATCAAGATTACAACTCAATAATGAATAATACAATTTGAGTGCAAAGTGTAATCAAGAATAGCCTAGACCTCAAAGATGTGAAAGTGATAAGCTAGGCAATTTTTACAACAAGAATAATGACTATGAAAGACCAAGTGTTTGCTTGAAGTGTATCTTGTTGTGTTGTATCTCAATTGTTGTTTTGGTTGCTCCAAAACTTCCTCTATTTATAGGAGATGATTGATCAAGCATAGGCTCCTCTTGGGGATTGAAAATCTACTAAAAATACAATTAAAATCAAGAATATAGTCATTAGAAATCAATCCCACAATTTAAGGAAATGTGTCTCATCAAACGGTCATATTTTTTTGTCAAATACATAGAGCGACGGCCGGTGCACGAAATAGACGTTGGAAAAATACACAAAGAAAAATAACACACGCGGCGACGGCCGACGCTCTACCTCGACCGGCGACCATCTCCCCAACCGGTCCCCCTCATGGATTTTGCAAGATTAAAAGTTCTGTTTGAAACACACTTGCAGTACCGATCGACCATTTGGCGACTCGGCCGATCGGGACGGCCGACGCCAGGCGACCGATCGACCGCTTGTTTTTTTTTCTTCCGTCTCATTTTCTCTGTTTCTAAAAACATCTTCAGTACGGGTTGCCTATAGGGCGGCCAGGTCGACCACGAGACAAATATTGTCCAATTTGTGTCGAAAATAAAACTCAAGAAATACTCCAAAATTTAGTAAAAACATTTTAAACCGATCGGGAGTATTAGGACAACATTTAGAGACATCGTTTGAGAGTGAAAACCCAATAACGTAAGATCATTAAAAGCGTTGTCCAATTTAGATTTAAAATAAACTTTGAGAAAATACTCCTAAAATATTAAAATCATTTTAAATCATTTAGGAGTATTTGGACAACCTTTAAAAACATTGTTTTGGTGATAAAATAAAATCATCAAAATTAAGATAAAAACATGTATCAAACACCCACGTAGTGGGATTAAGGCTTAATGTGTTGTTGTTGTTGTTGTTGTTTTGTTCAAAAACTTAGGTTGTTTTGGTTGTGAATTTTTTTCCAAATTTTCGTTTTTGAATGCAAAATTTGTGTGATGTGTGATTGTTTGTGGAAAAATAAGTTCTAAGAAAATCTCATTTTTTTACAAAATTAACTGATTAGAACATCTAACAAAATTTAGTACAAAATAGGCAAATGTTTCTTATTTCCATCTAAATACAACACACACACCCTGTTGTTTTAAAGGCAAAAATATTTTAGTCTGTATTATCTAATTGATCAACTGAACTGGTTTTTGGCCAATTAAACCGGTTTTGACCGATTCAACCGTAAAAATAATTTTTGGCCTAATCGGATCGGTCCTCAAAGATACATAATTTTTCATTTGAACTGAGAATCGGTAGTCGGGCCGGTCAGATTAGGCCAAAAAATATTTTTACGGTTGAATCTGTCAAAACTAGTTGAACCAGCCAAAAATCGGTGGAACCATTATTTTTATTTATTTTTACTTTTTTTGGGTTTTTTATTAACTTCTAGGGTTTTAAATTTTGTATTTTGCTACATTTATATGATTATTTGAATTTTAAACTACGTTGTATATTGTTCTAGTTGTTTTTTATTTTTTTCCATTTAAAAATATATTACATAGTAATTGATATATTTATAATACTATTTTATGCAATATAACACACAAAAAGGGAGCATCTGGTTTTATCAAACCAAATTGACTGATAATTAAACTGGTCCGACTGGTTGAGCCGTGAACCCACTAGCATGATCAGTTTGTTCACCGATCTAGTTTTTAAAAACAATGGTTTGTCCTATTATATTTTCATTTTTTCTTTTTGAGCTCTTTAATGCCAATAAAACCACTCATTTATAACCCCTAGGCTATAACCCTGTTAAATGACAATTAATTAACAAATTACGAAAATATATTTTTTTAAGTACAATGTGGATAGTAGGGGAGAAGACACATACTCATATGTGACCGAATTGGGGTCAATCGCTCGGACAATATATACACTCAATAGTAAAGGTGTTCAGATTTCTTGTTCCACTTCATATTTCATACACCTCGATGAATAACACATATAAATACTCCTTTAAAAGAAAACCACATATAAATACTTTTAAACAATCAACAACTCGTTTTTGAATGCAAAATTTGTATGATGTGTGATTATTTGCGGAAAAAACGAAAAAAGTTCAAAGAAAAATATAATTTCTCTACAAATTAACTGATAGAACATCTAACAAATTTTAGTACAAAATAGGCAAATATTTCTTATTTCCATCTAAATACAACACATACACACACACACACACTGTAGTTTTAGAGGCAATAATAAATATTTTAGTACGTATAATATAACTGATCAACCGAACTGGTTTTTGGCCGATTAAACCGGTTTTGACCGATTCAATCGTAAAAATAATTTTACCTAATCTGACCGGTCCTCATAGACACATAATTTTTCGTTTGAACTGAGACCTGGTAGTCGGACTGGTCCGATCAGGCCAAAAATTATTTTTACGGTTGAATCGGTCAAAACTAGTTAAACTGGCCAAAAATCGATTGAATCGTTTCTTTTATATTTATTTATTTATTTTAGTATTTTTATTAACTTTTAGTGTTTTAAATTTTGTATTTTGCAAAATTTATATGATTATTTGAATTTTAAACTATGTTAGATATTATTTTAATTGCTTATTTATGTATTTTTCATTTAAAAAACGTATTACATAGTAATTGATATATTTATAATAATATTTTATACAATATAATACACAAAAAGCGTATCCGTTTTATCAAACCGCAGTTGATTGGCGCTTAAACCGGTCCGATCAAGTTAAGTCAAACTACTGGCATGACCAATTTTTAAAAACAATGGTTTGTCCTATTATCTTTTTATTTATTTTTTCTTTTTGAGCTTTTTAATGCCACAAAACAAATAATTATATTCCTTCAATTCCACTCATTTATAAGCCCTAGGCTCTAACTCCATATGCTGCTAAATGACAATTATTTAACCAAGTAGAAAAAAGATTTTTTTTTAGTATAATGGGATAGTAGGGGAAGGGACACACACTTATATGTGATCGAACTCGTGTTAATCGCCCTGACAATACACACACTCAATAGTAAAGGGTTCAGATTTATCGTTCCACTTCATATTCCATTCATCCCGATGAATAACACATGTAAATACTTTTAAACAATGAACAACTCATATTTATCTAATTAACACGTCTTATTAATCTCAGTGAATGAAACATGAAGTGGAAAACAAATTGGAACAAAAAATTTGTCTGTGTAGTCAACCAACAAATCCTAGAGTTGGCAATTGTTGGCTCGGTCCGACCAGCCCGAGATTGGGCTGGGCTATGTTCTTATAGGCCTGAAATGGGTTAGGCCTATCGGCACATTTAATGTGTAAAAATATGTTTTAGGCTAGGTTGGACCGAGAAAATAAACGGACCTAGAGATTTCCGACCCAACCCAACTTTACGTATTGGCATTGTGACCCGGCCCGGGCTTTTACCAGCTCTACGGAATCCCATCCCTATTACGCAAATGGCAAAATGGTAAGAACAGAGTTTGGTGAGGGAATTATGAGTAAATTCCACCGACTTTTCTCTTTCTAGTTCCTTACTGTCACTTTTTTCCTTTTTTCTGTATCCATCTGGATACCAAGGAAATAAATAAAATCATTAATCAAATATCAAGCCCCCGTCTCTCTCTCTCCCCCTCTTTCTCCCTTCACCTCTCAAATTGCTCCAATTATCTCTTAGATTAAGGTATTATTTACGATTATTTTCACTTCAATTCTTAGTTTTCGAATAGTATTTGACTCAGATTTAGTGATCTGCTTTGGGTTTTCTTTTATTTCGTGTAAAAATTGAATCTTTTCTTTTTTTTGTTTACTTTTTTTTTTGTGGGTCAGGGAAATTAGTCTTGAATTTCTTGTTCAATTTTGCTAAGTTAGGATCGCCCAAAATTTGATTATTAATTTGAAGGTGATATTTGTCTCGATTTTTTTCTATGTTTCATGTTTTTTTTTTTTTGTAGTTTCAATTTATTTCTTATGTGTACTTTTACCTAAGTAATTACTCTGTCTGGAGATTTGATTAGACATGAGGGTTTTTTAGGTGAGATAAAGGTTAGTTCTACTTTTATCAATTTTGGGATTGTTAGCATTTGTTTATGGACTAAATAATTTTTTTTGAG
The DNA here is from genome assembly GCA_016081115.2 of Rehmannia glutinosa. Classification (NCBI taxonomy): domain Eukaryota; kingdom Viridiplantae; phylum Streptophyta; class Magnoliopsida; order Lamiales; family Orobanchaceae; genus Rehmannia; species Rehmannia glutinosa. Next base: position 568,660 of record CM071931.1, on the reverse strand, counting down.
AAAATTTGGAAGTTTTGAGGTTTTATGATATATGGGTTTTTTACCTTTTGTGGTAATGAACTTGAGGCAATTCATCTAGTTTTCAGTTATGGGATTGTTTTGTTTGGTCTTTTGGACCAAAGCCTTCTTGATAAATGAGGAAAGATGTTTTGTGCTTAATTTTGAACCCTTCTTGTTTTTTTTTTTTTTTTTTTTTTTTTTCTTTTAACATGAATATAGTCATATTTTGCAATATTATCATGTGTGTGGGCTCTTAATAGTACCATCATATCTAGAGTAAATTGGGGGGAAAGGGTCGTTTTTTTTTTTCATGTCTTGCTACTATTTGATTGTTCTTCAGTATCACAATTTGGTATTGAACGAGTACCATTTTCGAACCATATATAGTGAAGGATGAACATAGCAACACGGTGAAGTCATTAGTTCTGTTAATGGATGAGTCTATTTGGTATGGCATGCATACAAATTTAGAATCATATATAGTGGAGGATGAAGCAACTTGGTGAAGTTGTCTTTTATGTTCCTGGAAATTTTTGTTCGTCGATAATATCATTTCATATTAAAGAGCTAGTGAGTTGTTTCTAGTGATATTAGTCTGGTTATGATTTTTGATTGGCTAATATTTGATCATATATTTTTTACATCATATGGTTATTATTTAATAAAATGGATGCATTTAGTAGATTCATGAAATTATCTATTGCGATCTTTTAGACAGGGTAAGTGCTTTAGTTCTATTGAAGACAATCGTTAGGCTGATGTGTTTGTGGTAACATGGTTAAAACTACGATTGAGGTTACTTCCTTGTACCTAAGTTTTATTTCTATTGACAATGACCTTGTAGCTTTTTTAGTAATGTTGATTGAAAGTGGAGATGAAACGTTCTTATGTACTCAACTGGTTCAGGTCGATACCTTGTTTTCTGGTTCTTGTATATCTAGTTACATAATCTTTACTCTTGTCTGCTAGATAAATCGCACTATTAAGTCAAATACGTTCATTCAATGTTCTGTAATCTGGATTTATCGGGGGAACTGTTGTTAACTGGAAAACCGAGAGTGAAGCCTTATTTGAAATTGAATTTGCAGCAAGATGTTGATGTTATGTGCGGTCACTTGTGTTTTTTCTGTTCTCTCTAAGGGTAAATTACAAAAACAACCCCTGAGGCCGGAGGTTTAGCCTATTACAAAAAACTCCAGTTATCTTTCAAAATTACAAATCCCCTTGAGGTTTGTAATTTTCTTAACAAACAACCCCCTTTTGATGGTGCAGTTTGTCAAATAGAAACAAATGTCAATGGGGTATTTGAAAATTTGTAAGATAACTGCTCTTTTTTTGTGTGTGTGATTGGACTGAACCTTAAGCGTATTCTTTGAAGTGTTGTAAAAATCGGCCTAGGCGCCCCTAGGCCGATCCGATTTTGCTAAAATCGGCCTAGGTTCCCGTCTAGGCGGCACAAAATCTGGGCTATACAGTTACCTAGGCGGCCAAAAAATCAGGCCTAGGCGGCAAAAATCGGCCAAAAAATAAAAAAAATGAAAACAAATAGAGTTGTTTCTAGGCGGCGGTCTAGGCGCTGGGATGCCGCCCGACTAGCGCCTAACGATTTTTGCAACCATGATTATTTATAATTAACCCTCTTTTTAGTGTCATTGACTTATGCGTATCGTATGGTGTTTTTTGTTCTTTTTATTTTTCTTGGATCAAGTGATCACTCTTTCTACTATTGAGTATCGACTATTGATATATCCTTGCCACATTTGGCGCATACCTTTGTTGAACGGTAGGAAACTTTTCATTGATGGAGTCCCCCAACGAGACTGGTTGCCAAGCTCCACCGGAGGGCCCGATTCTTTGCATCAACAATTGTGGCTTTTTCGGAAGCGCCGCCACAATGAACATGTGCTCAAAATGCCACAAAGACATAATATTGAAACAGCAACAGGCCAAGCTCGCAGCAACATCCATCGAAAACATCGTTAACGGCAGCAGCTCAAGTAGCAATCAAAAAGATCCCGTTTTCGCCGATGCAGTGAAAGTCGAAGCTGAATTAAAAACTGAAATTTCTCAACCGACGCTCGATTTACCGTCGGACCAGATTTCAGAGACGAAGGCAAAAGAGGGACCGAGTAGGTGCACCACTTGCCGTAAGCGTGTGGGCTTGACAGGATTCAATTGTAAATGCGGGAACCTTTTCTGCTCGGTTCACCGTTACTCGGACAAACACGAGTGCCCGTTTGACTATCGGACTGCCGGTCGGGACGCTATAGCCAAAGCAAACCCGATCGTTAAAGCTGACAAGCTCGATAAGATCTAGACGCGTGGTTTAAAAAGTTATGAATCAAATTATGATGCTTTTATCTCTTTTATATCGTTGCTTCGTTTTATAAGTGGACCAATTGTGTAAATAGGGTCTCTGGAGCGGGTTTTTATCGTTATTTATCGTGTTTGATGAACTCCGGAGTCCTTGTCGATTGGTTAGGGTTACTTTGGTTTGCTTTCCCAGTGTGTAAGTTGTTATTTGCTGGCTTAAACGACGTTTATTGTGGAATTCGTAAGATGCGCTTCTTTTCATTGTGCAGTGTAGTTTGGTACTGTTGATGGCTACTTGGTTTCATATTCTATTGCTTGAAATTTCAGAGTCGTGTTTGCTTTATTACAGAAACTTCATCTGTTTTCATTTTTGACTTTGACAATTTCATTTTGACAATTTCTTACTCTTGACCGTCTCTGGTTGGTCAGTTGAAAAGTGTCATTTGTCCATTGTTCTGAATTATTAGTATATTATTTGTCTATGGGATATAAGGTTGAAAAAGGAACAGAAGATATCCAGGCCTTGGTTAGGGTTTATAAGTGTGATATCACACCCTTTTAAAATGCTTCCTTTTTAGTTCATTCACACAAGACCCCGTAAACCTTATTTTTAAGGTTAGGTTACGGTTCCAGATTTTCAAAATCGAAACCGCCCGTTCAACCGACGGTTTTACTATTTTTTTTTAAAAACTGATTTATTTGAAATTCAAATTTCTTTTGTGACCGTTTGTGGCCGGTTTTAACCGTAAACCGGCGGTTTCGGTTAAAACCGGCCGGTTTTTATTTTTTTTTATTCAAAAAAATCAACGGTCAAGATCGTTTGACCGTTGAAAACCGGCGGTTTTCGATTTTTTTTTGAATTTCAGATTTTTTTCTATAAATACCCCTTACAATTCATCCATTTTTCCTCACACCAAATTTCTAATCTCTCAATTCTCTACACTCTCTACATTCTAATCTCCCAATTCAAGCTAAGGTGTTTGATTTTCAAGTTTAAATTTCAAGTTTCAATTTAATTTTTAGTAGTTTCATATTTTTAATTTCATTATCTATTTTAAAAAAAATGTCGAGCTGTGGAGGATTTTCCCGTCAATCTAAGGGCAAAGGTTTGGCGTCCGGCTCCGAGCAACAACCACCACCACCACCACCACCACCACCACGTTTTGAAGAAGCTTTCGATTTGAGCGAAGATGAAATCGAAGCTTGTTTTGCTAGTTTGCAACAAGAAGGTGAGGCTCAGCCGGAATCGCAACCGCCAACTCAAACTCAAAGTCGCCGAGCTCCGCCACTTAGATCCGATATTTTTTCGGTTCATTTAAAAAAAAATTCGGATCCTACAACCGGCGGTTTCAAAGTTACTTGCAATTATTGCACTAATTCCTACAAGTTTAGAGGAGGGGCGGTTATGGGACGTTCACGAACCACCTCAACAAAAAATATCCGGATAAAGTTGGGCTAGATCGTGCTCAAACACATCTACCGACGGGATTCACGGGTTCTTCAACATGTATGGAGTCTTCTTCTTCTTCATTTAAATATACCGATATAAATGCTAGAAAAGAGACATCGTTATTTGCTAGTGGTATGTCACTCCCTTTTAACTTTGCCGATAATAAACATTTTGAAAGGTATACTAGACGTGCTTTTAACCCCGCTGCTAATAAAATTTCACGTTCTACATTGACTCGCGATATTAAAAAATCAGTTTGTGAATTTAAGTTACAATTAATTAACTCATTTGCTAGTTTACAAACAAAAGTTTCGATTTGTTCGGACGTATGGAGTGACCATTGGCAAATAAATTTTTATATGAGAATTACTTGTCATTGGGTTGATGATCCATGGACTTTGCAAAAACGTTTAATTGCATATAGAGATTTTAATGTTGAACATACCGCTATTAATATTTCTCATAAAATTCATACTATTTTACAAGAATATGGCTTAGTTACAAAAAAAATTCAATTTCATTTGATAATGCTAGTGCTAATACTTAATCTAGTTTACCATCACTTATTAATATTTGTGAACCTTCTATTGGTGGTAAATTTTTTCATGTTCGTTGTATATGTCATATTATTAATTCATGCTAGTGCTAATACGGCTAGTTATGCATATAGAGAAGCTTTATGTTCATTTTTTGCCGATCAACAATGTGGCATAGTTTTATTTCCCAACCAATGGGATGCATGCTATAATTTATGTCAACTTTTAAAAGTTTTTAAAGATGCTACTGAAGAATTATTCGGTGTTTATTATCCTACATCAATTTTAGTTGTAGGTCGTTGTGTTAAAATTGCACTACTTTTTAGATCTCTCATGCATTGTGCTACTTTAGGACCAATTATTGCTCAAATGGGATTAAAATGGTTAAAATATTTCACTTATATTCCTAATATATTTTTAGTTGTAAAAATATTAGATCCTAGAGTAAGATTAGATGGTTTAGAAGAATTGTTAGGAATTTATTATGATGCTTTGTTTCCTATTAAAGAACATGACACTCCCATTCCAAGCGTTGTAGTAGAGAATGCTAAATTTAATGTTTATATGATATTTTTAAAGAATATTCAATAAAATTTGGTGATAGTTTTAGAGGCTCATCTAGTTCTGCTGTTTCTACACCCGATGTTGAAAATACTAGTGGTATTGGTACGTTTAATGAGGCGCCGATATTTGCACCATTAGAGAATTTTTATGACGTGAGGATACCAAAACGTTCGAGAGGAGGCGCGACCCCTTATCTTGAACTTGATACATATTTAACATCTCCTTTTGATTATACTGAATTTGTAGTAGGGAAGTCAAAGGTCGATTTGTTAAAGTGGTGGTCAAAGAGGTCTTCCTCTTTCCTATAGTAACATTAATTGCGAGGGACATATTAGCCGTTCCTGCCTCAACCGTCTCCGTAGAACAAGCATTCAGTGAGGGAGGTTATATTTTAGATCCTAGACGATCTAGATTAACAGTAGAAAAATCTAGAGGCTCAAGCATTGCTCCACGATTGGACAAACGCCGAGGTGCCCGTGCGTGAGCAACACGTCAATTTTGATGATTCCGAAGAAAGCGATAATCTTGATACCTAGATCAAGCAACGAATCACAAAATGATTGAAGAATCGGTTGTCACCTCCCTAAGGTAAGTAAAGGTAAAGAGAACTACGTAGGGTTTTGATTCCTCTATGAGGATACGTAGACAATTTTATTTCAATATTCAAAGTTAAATTTCAAAATTTTAACTTAGAATATTAAAATAAAACTCAAACTCATTTCTTTTTTTTCTTTTTTCCTTTCTTTGTGGTTTGTACTTTGTAATTTAAATTTTATTCGAAATTGTATTAACTTGTAATTTTATTTTTAAATTGTAATTTGGAATTGTAATATCTTAGAATTTTTCATTTTGTAAATTGTAAGTTGTAATTTACTTTTAAATCAATAAAATTAATTTTTATGTTACTCAATTTCATTTCCTTCATCAATCGTGTTAATTTATTGATATTAAAAATTCAAAAATTCAAAAAAGAAAAAAAAAGGAAAAATCGGCCAAACCGGAACCGGAACCGAAACCATCTATAAGACGGTTAGGTTCCGGTTCCCCCCTTTGGCAAACCGAATCGTGGTTCGTAACCGCTGACATGTCTACTCGGTTCCTTATCATATCTACAATGTGATAACATATCTATCTCGGGGTTGGGACCTATTTTCCAGCCCATTATTGGCAAACTCGGAGAATCGGATCCCATATTCATCTTCAAAGCCTTGGGTAACCTGGATTGTACCATCGCATACATGACTTATACTTTGCCCCAAGTTAGATTTGACTCTTCCATCAATTTTTTCCACATGCTTAAACACCATAGCCTATGAACAATCGCCAAAAGAGACCCCCAACCTACCGAGGAATATTTTCTCGATGTGAGCATACTCGGAATTTCAAGAGAATCGACCAACTCGATTGCACTTTGGGAAAATTAAATTCTACATTCATCTCCTGCGACAAACAAAAATAAAATGGGAAATGATAACAATCCACGACACGAGAATTCACGTGAAAAACTCCAAAATTGAATAAAAATCACAATCCACCCACACATACATTTTCCCTCCTGGCCCACTACCTTCACAGTCTTACAAACTTAACTAACTCGCATATGTTCCTTAATAACCTTAAGGTGTCCATCCATTTTGTTCTCAAACCAATGTGAGACAAAACTTGTTCTTTTATTTTGGCACAAAACCGGTATTATAAGGATAAGACCAAATAATAACATGAGAATTAATCAAGCCCAATCTCAATCTCGAATCACATTCACGCACGATACACATTCAATGTGACAATCTTTGGGATGTTAATACGATTACATGATTAGTGGTATGGTTATGTGAATTTGAGTTACGGAAAATGTTATTTGTTCTTATGACTCGTCGTGATTATATATTCGTATCCTCTCGAGTAGGGGTGACAATTTTTGAGACGATACAAGCCTAACACATTATAAGCACATTAGTCCGAGACCTAGCGTGTTAAGGCGAGGTTGATCGATCGACTGGATATCACGAATAATAAGCATGTCGTGTTAAAGTTAACTTAAAATACCACGATCAATTCGTTTGACCTGATCGTGTTGTTATGTTGTTTTTTGCAATATTTTTGATTCACTGGATATGTTAACTAGAAAAGTATCAAATGTGTGTGGATATAATTCCTGGACTAAAATAACTCATATAACCTATATAATCTTAATAAATAGATGACTAGATGAGTTATTTAGATTCTTGAAACTGGGTCGATCAATAAAAACACGAATAATAGACTAGTTGGGTTAAGGTTGAGAAATCTAACACGAATAACATGAATTTTGTCTCGACACGACAAACGAACCAGAACAAAAGATGAATTACCACGCATCGTCTCGAGGCCATGTTAGCTTAGCATGCTTCAACGAGTACAACACTTCAGTGCTTTAACAAATATAATAAAATGAGAAGGGATTCAGCTACCTACCACAAAAGTATTCACTCTGGTGTTCCTTACAACAACCGCCTAATAGGCTAAAAAACAAACAAAACTACTTGATACTCACTCGAGATCGACCGTTAAAAGCTCGTCTGAGCTCGGTTCGTTTGTCTAACCAATCTTGAACATATATTTTCACTCAATAAAATATAAAACTCGGCTTGAATTCGACTCCATTAGTAAAAAAGTAATAGAGGTGTAAAAAAATCAAGCCACTCGAGCTCGATTCGTGTTACGGCTTGACTAAACACTAAAGTTGTTCAAGCTCGAATTGATTAATAATTACACCAAATTTGAACACAAGTTTTGAAGCTCAATTAATATTCAAACACGCTTGAACAATACTATATTCGGTTCTACTCGATTCGTTTACACCCACACTTCCTAACCTCATAATTCATGCTATTTGTGTCTACAATTTGCCTTCAAATGAAATAGCTACATAATGAGCTCTGTAACAACAATGCACATATTGAAGTGGACAACACGGTGTGTGTATGTTTGCACAGCTCAAACACAACTTTGGACAAATAAATGCAGCAATTTGATGAACATTCAACAAAATAAGGCGTTTTCGCACTAGTAGGTGTTATGTGTTCACATAAGATTCAAAAATAGGAGCAAAAGAACGCTTCCATTTTCGGTTTATGCCATCACTCATCCCATGAATATAAGTACAACTATTTTCAACGAAAAAAACGAGGTCCATCATATGCCATTAGAAAGAAAATATCGAACACCCAACCAAGTAGAAAAGCAACAATCATACAGAGGCTAAGGGTGTGCTTAGATACCAAAAATCTTAAATTTTATTCCGCTACAAAAATTTCTTTACCCGAAAATGTGATTGCCTACCAAAATTTTCCGAAAATACATATTTACTCTCACTCTTTCTCTCACCAATCACATCTACACACTTATCCGAAAAAATTCACTGTTCACACACTAACATATTTCTAAGTTTCTAACCATCAATCATATTCAATCATTATTCTACTATATATATCACATCAACTTTTAACATTACATTTTCACCTTATATCCAATCACACTATCAAAATTCATCTTTCACATTTCAATGTTTTTTCATCACTATTTTCTAACAGAAAGAATTTTTTCAAAATGAAAGGATATTCAATCACCACCTAAGGATCCATCAAAACATTCGTCCATGGAGCAACTATTTTCTTAAAACATAGACGAATTGGTAACTCAAAAATCGTGTCAGGCAAAATGCATTTACAGATTTAAAACTACTCAACATTTCAAGATTCCGAAGGTTCTGAAATTATGAAACATGTCAACATGAAAGAAGAACAGTCTATCCAAACCAAAAACAATTGAACCCCCTGATTACTGACTCAATGAACATGCTATATAGCCTATAGCACAAACAAAACATATAACATGTAATGTGGCAACTTGCAGAAAGCGAAACATGCCGTGAAACCTAGTTAAGCATTTCAAGCAAAAATCGTTTACGAATTCGAAGATGACAACAAGTCAACCACATATATTTACTCAAACACAAACCCTAAAAAATCAAAGACATACAACATGTAATGTGGGACATACAACATGTAATGTGGCAACTTGCAGAAAGTGAAACATGCCGCGAAAAATTGTTTACGAATTCGACGATAACAACAAGCCAACCACATATATTTACTCAAACACCAATACCCTCAAAGACACCGTTTTTCAGTCAGTTTCGAACAATATGCTATGGCAAGGCATTACAATGCACAAATGTATTAAAATACAATTGAACAAAGAAAGAAAATCATATTAACTAATTTATAAATCATGCATCCTGAAAATCCCAATTGATCAAAGAGCATTTCAAACAAAAACCGATTCGCATTTCAAGTCGATAAACAAGTCAAATTACATTTATTCCTTGAAACAGCTAACTGCACAAGTTAAGAACTCCAGAAAACACAACAGAAAAAAACATGACCTTTCTTCAATCAGATTCGATGGACTGAGCGGACTCCAATTCGAGCCTTTCGAGGGCTTTCTGGTGGGCCCAGGTCTCGATCGTCAGATCGGGCTTGGCACTGAGGCCCACTCCGAGAATAACCACAGTGAGGAAGCTAGTGAGATAGCAAGGCAGCTCCCAGTCTTCCCACTTTCGGGACTCTCCGGCCGGCGGCGGCGTGCGGCTGAAGGCGAAGCCTTTGGGCCGATCCTCGTGTCCTGGGCTGACCCATCTGCTCGGCCCGTTTCCTCCGCCGCCACGAGTACGCAGGGATGGGCTTAGTCGGGTGCGAAGAGTGTTCGCGGCGGCTGCGAAGGGTTTCAATGAAGCCATTTTGATTTCTAGAGAGAGAGGATTGATCGGTTTTGTTAATTGGGGATGGGAACGTGATGATCGATGCGACGTCGTCGCGAAGTGGGATATTTATCTTCTTAATTAGTGCATTCGTTTATAGAAAAACTGATGTAAAAAACTGATTAAGAAGATAAATATCCCAATTCTTATAAATTAAGAAGATAAATATTTATCATTTTTAATTTTGTAAAAATAGGGAGGGGGTATATTTATAAGAAGTTGGGGTGCAAATAGCGGCTCCCTTCTAGTAATTCGCCGTTATTATTATATTTAGGGATAATTACAAACACTGTCCCTAAAGTTTAGGTTGATTACAAGAAAACCCAGATATCTTTGAAATTTACCAAAAACCTCTTGATGTTTGCTTTATGTGTTAAATATAAGGGGTAATACTTTTACTTTTTTGTGTAGAAACATATATGTTTCATAAAACTTTAATAGCATTATCCTTTAAAAATATAACAATAAACATATCGAATTTTAAAACGGGGCGACGAAGTCTGATGAATCCACTCATTGAATCTAAGTTTGGGAGGAGCCTGGGTTCGAATCCATGACCGTTAAATGTTAATGTACTAAAAAATATAACACAAAAATTTGTATAAAACGGTCTAATGAATATAATCAACGAGACATATCATATATTTAAATAAAATTTCAATCCAAACTCAAACCTTTGAAAATAATTCATATTTTTGTATTTCATTAGGGGTGTCAATCCCTGACCCGACACGAAAATCCGACACGAACACGACCTGAAGTTACTGAGAGAAACACGAACCCAACACGGAATTACCAATTTGTCGAAAACCTAATTATTTGATCTTTCACTTAATTTTTGATGTATTTTTATCATAACACAAAATCAACCCGAAATCAAATACAAACACGACTCAATGACCCAAATTGACACCCTATTTTCATAGGATCCGTCTCATGTTTGATATAAGACCTCCTCAAATTATTGCTGATAGCAAGGTGTGCAACTTAAAATTTTAAACAAACTTTATGTTAGTTAAATGTCATTTTACTTTACCAAATCACAAAAGCAATTGTTGCCACAAAGGCCCAAAGATCACTATTTTCACAAAAGAATTTACCAATAGTCTCCACACAAACACATTCCATTTACAATATGATGAAACCTACTCTTATCTCTTATAAACACTTCCCTACCATAAACCTTAGACACAAACTTTGCAAAATTATGACAATCCACACAAATTCTAAGATTCTTCATTATTCTTATAGGCTTTGCTTCAGAAACATTCATCATTCCAAAAGCCAAAGCTAATTTCTCACTATGACCTAGCAACAATTTTTCCTTTTGCTCCTCATCAACATCATATAAAACAGAACTCAAATCAGGACTATAACCAGCTGCTTTTATCCTATCTGACAATTCTCTTACCTTAGAAAAAACCTCTTCCTTTCTCGGATGAAATCGATCGCTTGCATAAAACGTATGAACTGTACGATTAAACTCAATCCAGCTCTTACCCGGCTCCTTTAACATGGTCTTTTCTTTCATCAACTCTCTCATTTTCCTCACTTCGTCCCATTTTCCGTCAGACGCGTATAAATTACAAAGAATTACATAATTTCTGGCATTTTCAGGCTCTATTTCAAGAAGTCGATTGCCGGCTATTTTTCCAACCTCAACGTTCTTATGAACCCTACAAGCGCCCAAAAGTGAACCCCAAATAGCAGCGTTTGGTTCGAAGGGCATCTCTTTTATGAACCGCAAGGCCCTTTCTAATTGGCCGGCACGCCCCAGTAAGTCAACAACACAGCCGTAGTGCTCAACACTAAGGTCAACCCCATTTTTTTCAGCCATCATCTCGTCAAAGATTTTCAGGCCTATGTTTTCCATTGCTCCATGGCTACAACCGGATAATACGGTTAAAAGAGTTGTGCTATCGGGTTTTATTTTATTTTCTTCCCTCATCCTATTATATAGGTCGACTACGGTTTTCCCAATCCCGTGTTTACTGTACCCTGCTAGCATTGCATTCCAAGAGATAACCGTTCTTTCAGGCATTTTCTCGAACACCCTCTTACCGTAAGTGAGGTTTCCACATTTTGAGTACATATCAATCAACGAATTCTGAAGGACGATAAAGAACGATAGTTCAGACCGAAGAACATGGCCGTGAACTTGCTTTCCGTATTCAAATGCAGCAAGTCCAGATATTGCAGTTACGATACTGGCATAAGTAACATAGTTTGAAGCCATTCCATCTCTCTGTAATGTGCAGAACAGCTCGAGTGCCTCGTTATTAAATCCCAATTGCGCATAGCCTGAAATCATAGCAGTGCAAGAAACAACATCTCTCTCTGGTAAACCATCAAATATGATCCGGGCTTCGTGGATTTTTCCAGCTTTGGCATACAAGTCAAGAAGTGAGCTACCAACGTAGACGTGGAACTCGAAAGGGCTCTTAACGATAAGCGAGTGAATTTGTCGTCCATATTCAAACACATGAGCGCCCGTACAAGAGGTAAGTACAGTTGCCAAAGTGAACTCATTGGGATATGTACCTGTAACCTTTTCATGTTACAACAGCAACAAAAGTAAACATAAAAACTCTTTATTCTTGAAACAAAGGGGAGAGATGTAATGTGTTTTATCTACATAAAAAAGAAAACTATGACAGGTGATCATCTTGGTTTTACTTATTGTATGCTGCTCTACCACAAAATACAACAATGTCGTCGAGACAGAGACAGACGCAGAAACTGTAGCGGGCGAAACTGGAAATATTTGTGGAGACAAATAACTTTTATATATAAATATATAATATATGTAGGGGTGGCAAATCATGTTATCGTGTCGTGTTTCGTGTCGCCACGATAACGACACGATAAGGATTTGTTCCGACACGAACACGAAAATTTTCGTGTCGACACTACACTACACGATAGTGACACGATAAGTCAAAAACAAAAAGAAAATGATTTATATGTTAATATACGATAACAAATTACATGATATTACACGGTATTACACGACAATACACGATACAAACATACAAAATATCAGGTTATCGTGTTACTAACAGGTAAACGTGTCATTATCGTTTTCGTGTCATGTCATTATTGTGTTACTAATAGGTAAACGTGTCATTATCGTGTCCTTATAGTGTCACTATCGTGTTCGTGTCCTTATCGTACACGAACACAACACAAAATTTTCGTGTTCTTATCGAGATAAGGACATGAACACGATAATGCTAAAAACTGACCCGTTATTTTCATATCGTTTTCGTGTCGTGCTATCGTGTCGTGTCAAAAATTGTCACCGCTAAATATATAGATATATGTACTGCATAACATAAAAAATTGAGGGGGGGACGATGGCCCCTCCAGCCCCCTCTCTGTCCGTCCCTGCTTCGAGATAGTTCTGTCATTATTTCCTACATAATATAAACATGTCACTATGCAGCAGAATTAGAAACACCCGGCATACCTGATCTTAGCATCTGAACAAAGAGACTGAGAGCTTCAGAGTAAAACCCACTTTTAGTATACCCTGAAATCATCGCGGTCCAAGACACTACATTTCTCTCACGCATTTCATCGAACATTCTCGCATCACCCAAAACCTCACACTTCAGGTACAGCACAATCAGCCTCGTTCTGAGATACACAGGGGGAAGATAACGCGTTTTGATCATGTGAGCTTGCACCCTTTGGCCTCCTCTCAAAGACTTTAGATTTACACACGCGTTTAACAGAGCATCGTAGTCTTTGAATTTCATGTCAAGGCCCTGTATGCACATTTCTTGTAATGCATGATTTAGGTTACAGTAGGACTGTGGAGTGTTTGAATTAGAGGAATTGGGAGGGAAAGAATGAAGGGTTATCTGTTGGTGGGTTGATAAGGGTCTGTTTGTTGGAGTTTGGATGAATATAAGTGTTGGTGGTTTGGGATGATGAAAAAATTGAGTAATTCTTTTCAGCATAATTGTTGGGTGATATGGATTATGGCTAAGGAGAGGATTGCAAGAAATGGCTTTATAAGGTCATCATGTCAACAAATCCATATTTTACAAAAATGCAGATTATTTCGTTATTTCCGTCTCGAGTAGTTTGCACTAAATTTTGTACTAGAAATGAATATTCCATAATAATTTTTTATTTTATTCATTTAATCTTGATTTTTTTTACTTTATTAATTATATTTTATATATTCAAAAATAATTAAGCACAAACAATATATGAATTTAAATTAAAGTAATTCATAATTAAAATTACAATTCATAAAAACATTGCAAGAAAAATAAGTTACATAATGATAGTATACTGATTCTGAACTCTACAACAATAGTATGAAAAGCACTAAGAGATTCAGAAAGCACAATCCGTGTGCTTTCAACTTTAGCCATTGATAACTCATGCCATATTTAAATCTGAGCCCTACAATACTTTTTTAAAAAGCACTAAAAGTTTGAGAAAGCACAATCCATGTATTTTCAATCCTAGCCATTGGATTGTTATCATATTTTATCTCTTTATTTTCTATAAATAGATGACATGCCTTCTATTCTTCCACACACTTCTCTAACTTCTCTTCATTTGCCACTAATTCATTTTCTTTGCATATCTTCTCTCTAGAATGCCTAAATCGCGTAGTACTGGTTACACCATCGCTGAAGATCGACACCTTTGTGGTGTCTTTCTTGAAAAGTATGGGTGCAAGCCAAAGCAGAGTTCAATTTTGGAAATGCATTGAAGACAAATACAACTCTGAAAAACCAGACTCTACCATACCGGACCGCAACCAAAGATCACTGCAATGTCGCATGCAAACCATTCTCAAAGATACTAAAAAATTCAATGGATGTTTGCAACAGGCTGAAAGTCTTAATCCAAGTGGTGCAAATGAACAAATACTCGTAAGTTGTTATTTATATGCTTTACTTTTTCTTTGTTAGTAATATCTTTTAATCTCAACATTGTTTATATATCATACAGTTAGAGCATGCAAAAGAGTTGTTGATGCAAGAAAAATGTTATAATAACGGATTTAAATTTGAACATGTGTGGTTTATTCTGAAAGATTATGTGCAAGCCAAAACCACAAGTGGAGTTTCTTCTTTTCCTGAAGAAAATATGTCGAAATCCCCTATTTCGCCTAATCCTTCAATGCCATCATTTTCTATCAATTTAAGTGATGAAAACAGTAGTGGAAGATCTTCACAGCGACCAGAGGCGATCAAAAAATCTAAATTAAAGAGGAAAAATAGTGAAGAAGCATCTGCGTTCAAAGAAGAAAATGAGAAACTTCGGGAATTATTATTAAGTTCAATCGAAGAAAAAGATCGTATCGTTGAGGTGCAAATGAAAAAAATTGAAGCGCAAAATCGTAAATCTGAAATAAAGGAACTGGTGAGAGAAGACAACATTTTAATGATCAATTTGGATACCATTTCTGATCCGGAACGACGTGAATTCTTCCGATTGGAGCAACAATATATTATGCAGAAGAGAAGACAAGCACAACAACCAAGCTCTAGCCGCAAATGAGATGCATTTGGATAATTTTTTTCAGATCTTGTAGGGTCTAGAGGTGATCTTTCGGATTACTCGGAAAAAATATTGTATCTTAAGTTTTTATTTGTATTTTCAATAAACTTATATATTATTATACAAATTGCACGTCATATTAGTTTAGTTTGTTATTCATAAATACTAAAATTATATTTTGTTCTTACTGTATTTAGCAATATGCAAAATCTGACATTCATAATTGTCTCATTCTTTATTAATATTTGAAGAATTAAGAGCTTAAGTTATTGACCCCCAAACCCAGATGACTAAAATCCATGCATGAACAGGGTAAGCCTATTCACAAGGACCAGAACACAATTTGATATCCAATAGGGAAGATTTTAATCAGGTTAAATCAATAAAAACTGCAATATTTTTTTTTTGGTAAAAAAAAATAACAATTGCAATATAGAATAACATAAAACTCTCTTTGAGCAAAAGAACTAATAAAAAACAAAGGAAAGAATGCAATAAATGATTGAAATTTGAAAAGGCTGAAATTTCAATATAGATTAACAATGGACCAAGATGTATTACTACTAAAATTAGTAGTGTTAACATATAATGTCTCTATATATGGCAAATCAAGTCTCCCTCTGGATAAATTAATTATGGATTTCCATGTGACAGCAATTATGGCTGTGGAAATCCAAGCTCAATGCTGAGAAATATGAGATAAACTCCCTAATTTTCACTAAATACTCTACTAATTATATCCGGTATATACAAACCTAGCTACTCGGGAGAACTCTTGCCCTTCTCTTCACAGCTCCATTTTCAGCTTACTTGATTGCAGAGAAGCTGTGCCAACACAATGAAGTTATATTAGTTACCGTAAAAATTGAGGATAATTACAAAAACCTCCCTGAGGTTTGGGCTAAATACAAAAAAAACCCAGAGATGTTTCAAAATTACAAAAGCCCTATCAGGTTTGATTATGCATTAAATTTAAGGGGTAAATGTAGTATTTTTTTTATATATATCAGGGGGTTTTGATATGTTTTTTACTTTTGAAAGGGGGAAATATAAGATGTAATAAAACCTTAAGGGTTTTTTTGTAATTATCCCTAAAATTTAAACTCACATTCTATATGAATCAAGCATTTTATGATACTTGTAAAATAGAAACAAATGCCAACGGGTTTGTAATTTTGAAAGATAGCTGATTTTTTTTTTTTTTTTTTGTAATTAGACTGAACCTCAAGGATATTTCTTATAATTAACCCTGAACCTTCAAACGAAGAATAATGAAGAGGGACAAAATGGAAGTGATTCGTTATTAAATTGTGATTTACCTGAATTTGGTGGAGAGTCGTAACTTAAAAGTGAGTCCTCTGGGGAAATGAAGTTAGAGGTGTCGTCTTCTCTGCCCCAGGAAGGCTGATGAAGTCCATCAAAATGCAACGGCTGCTGATATAGTTGTTGTCTGCTCCCGTTGATTTGTCCCTCGGGCCAGATGGATGGATCAAACATACCCAGGTAGCTATTATCAATTGAGGATCCACTCTACAAGAAAAGGATAATGTGGGAAGATAAACAAATCAAATGGCCGTGCACATTTTTTGATGGCAATTCCAAAAAGTTAACTAGAGAGATAACCCCGACTACATTGGCAATGAAGCAGCATATATGGTACGGTTATATCTTTTTGAACTGATTCACATTCATATACAGCTGATGATCCATATTGCACGGGCGGCAAATGGCATGGATTGTCCAAATCTCTGTTCTGCCATCTTGGCAATAGAAAAACTACCTTTTACAATTTTTAAAAATAGAAGCCTTAAAGAAAGGCAATAATTTCCAAAGAAAGGAAAAACCGACGTATTCTTTGGCTTCAAAATCAAACAAATTACAGAAATATGTATTAACCAATTATAAGCCTTGCTTCATATAGCAATCAAGGATTCCACTTGTACATACATAGTACCAGACAATGATTCCCTACTTTTCCCGGCCCGGTAAACCACAAAAACTAAGAAGAAAAGGAAGTAGGATATGTGTAACAGGCCACTTTTAAAATTGCAAGAACAATGCTTAAAATTGAGGAACAACATGCTGACAAATGAAATCAAGACATACAGTTTTATAATTTGCCAATACACGAATCAAGCATAACTTCCAGCAATTCTCTCTTTTTAGCTTATTTAACCAACATGGTGAACAGAGATTGTAAGCTCAGAAATACTTACTTCTGCAGCAAAGACAGCATCAAGGTTGAAATCAATTCTTGGGTTAACAGCAGCAAGTCTCATGGATAAAAACTGAAGCCAAAGAAAAATTTCCAATCAGCACAAGGTTGGAAGGAAATATGAGAGGACACAACAAAAACTTCTCATCTTTTGGTGGTTACACGTCGAGGTCTTTTAGGATTTGGTCCATTTGGATCATTCGTTGATTTATAACTCCCCATTTCAGAGTCATATCTATGATCTGGATAGTGGTTTAAACATAATTGGATTTCCAAATCTGGCGGAAATTCTACATTTGCCATTTCAATATCCAAAAAGTATACAATGTGAGGACTTCACTATCTTCTCGTTCCTACAACAAGAATTCCAATTTTTTGCGGCTTTAATTAAATTTAACATAGTCTATGCAAGCACTTCGGTAGATTGAATTCTCATTTGTCAATTCCATCAGTTCAATCTACGCAAGATTTTAAGAGGATGCAGCATAAACATTTTTATTGTGGTTGTTTTGACAAAGGTATCAAGTGTTGAATCGCCGTCTTCTATTACCACATATTCCACCAATGGGCAAAACTCGAGCACAGACCAACAGATTGAATCTAGCATTATACAAAAGAGACAAGGATTTGTTGAGTCTGACCTCCACTTGACGTTGAAGTGCTTGCACATGATTTATTATCTCATCCAGCACCATTGCAGTACCTGAAATCTGTAGGGTAAAAAAGATAAATTTACTTGTACACATTACCACTGATTTCTTTATCAGGAAGAAAAGCGTCCAATGAGAAACAGAGGAGCTGGAAGAAGAATCTACTGTATTGAGTTAATATTTAATAAATGACTGACGCTACTAAGCAATCTATACCATTTCCAATATCCTTCATAAATAATTCTGCTGACAAAGTGTTCCCTCAATATTTATTTTTCCTATTCTTATTCTGGTAATCAGCATTTCTTTATTACCAACATGCCGAACAAGCTGCCATGTTATAGCTTGTGTCAGCTATCATGTTCCAAGAACTCGATGAGAAGGGAATTAGAATTTACAATGGCATTTAGGATAGAAGATATTGCCTCTACTAAAGCATCTCCGGTCACTTATTTCCAGCAATCAATATTCAGGTTTCTAATTGTTTAAATATAGAACTTGTAGCAAATAAAACCTTTGATTAAGAGAAAAAAAAAAACACAAGGACATTAAACATGGGCAGAAGATGTGTATACATCAAGACATTAAAAAACCAAATTTAGCAATAAGCACTTCAAACAATTTGGTGATCTCATTGACTGGTAACAGCCATGCAGCAGACCTTTTGTGTCAAGTCAAGTGAGGTGCATTAAGCCATAACACAGAAGTAGAGTGCGAAACTTCAACATACATGAAAAGAGGTGAAATTATTGGATGGACCGGAGCAAAATCTTCAGTCCATCCAACACCATTGAATCAAAAAAGGAGGGCGTCACACATTTCTGTAATCCACTGGTTCGGTCTACTGTAGAAGGACCTTCATTCAAAAGAGACTTTTGAAACCATAGTGAGCAAATCAATTATGCACAAAGAATTCTCTTAATTGTACCTTAGTTCCGTGGGGTGAGGACCATATATGGGCAAGATACGACCAAGAAGAGCCACAAAACTACCATAATGGAGCAAACCAAACTAACAACTTTTTTTCACTATTCCTCTTTATAAAGGTTGGCAGGATTAATATCAGTTTCAAAAATTTCCAAAGGCCATTGTTGGTGGTGCAGAAAAGGTTTTTTTTCCACTTCAGAAATATGGAGATCTAATGGTGCATCCATATCAATTTGTTCCGATCATTCTCATTAACCTTTCTTGTCTAAATAATGGAAGTCTAGTCCAAGCTGTCTGCTGGTGGTTGATGACATGTCCTGTCATCCCACTGAAAATTACTAATATACTATTTGATTCATATCTTAATTGTGTACGTCATGAATTTTCTTAAATACATGTGGTAAGGTTAAAAAATAAATATACATCTATTTATACCAATTAAGCCACAACATTCATAATTTGCATCCAAATACCCCATTTTTAATCCACATAAGCATTAATTTTGTCACTTCATCATTTTAGGAATATGATATCCCCAAAATTGGAAAATATGAACGAATGTGCAACTTTTTAAAAGTTAGTGGTTGCCAAACGCCACCCTTGAAACATAGAGGATTAAAAGTGTAACTGGACCAACTTAATGGACAAAAAATGTAATTTTTCCTTCATTAATTCCCATAGCATACATTTGAGATATCATCTTTCCTGCATTTCAACATCTAGCCTCGAACAAGACCAACAGTTCTTCAAGTTTAACAACTATCTTAAATTTCTTAGCTCTTGTAGACCCAAGTTTGAAACTAAGACCTAACTCAAACATAACTGTTGACTACCGTCCCATGACCCCAACTAGTAAGCACGCATGCAGAGACCTAAATGCTACCAGCTCTAAAAAATTAAAACAAAGAGAAAAACATATAATTAAGTTCTTTCTTAACTATTATGATAGGAATGTTTAACTCATCGACCAAGGCCAATTTGATAAAATGCTAGTTAGTAGTTACTGGTGATGAAGATGAGGAAAAGATATTGTGGTTTTAGTAAATCACAATAATGTCCTCACAAAGGACAGATAACAACCAATGGAAAAGGCCAAAAAGGTGAAGACGCAGTGCAAGAATTACGAGAGGGACACTTCAACAGCGGCCCGCCACTTTTTCTTGGTGCAAAAGCCATCAGCTTTTTCTCTCTTCCCCAATTAAAAAGTTGACAGCGACCCATTATATTATCAATATCTTTTACTACTTTTTTACATATATAAAGCACAATCTAAGCATCAGAAAAGGGCAGTATAATCAAAGACAAAAAAAGATTTTCCACCGCACTTAATCCAAAATCTAATGACCCACTAACTTCAACAAAAACGTTCTTATGATAGCAATTAGTCCGTACAGAATTGAGTATTTGAGAAACGACAGCGTTTGACAGCTGACCTTGTTACATCCTGGGACCAGCTCCTGCAATAGCTTCATCCTGGCATTGATCTTCTCTCTCCTGGCCTGTGTAAAAAGACAGCTGAGTAATTGCAAACTTGACTGCAATTTATGGCTAATAATCAAGATCGAGGAAATTATTAAAGACGGGATATGGGATTTGGAGGATTACTCTTTCAGCTAAGCTATGGCTATCAGTGGCTTGGCCACGGCGGGCTCTGACATGAACGTATGGCAGCTTCTCACCGCTTAATTCAGAAGCTTCATTTGCTGCAACTTTTTTGCTCTTTTTATTCGATTCTTTGACCTGAAACGATGAACAAAGAGTACAGGACAATTTTACAACCCCAGGCCATGAATGTCTTCTTGGTATATACTTTTCAGTATTGATAATCAGTTCTGTTTCTAGATTAAACAAGGAAAACATCAATGGGGTTTGAAGAATATAACTCAAAAGTCGAATGGAAGTACTAATGGGATAGATGTTAGTAATTTAAATCCAAACACAACTACAAACTGAACAAAAAATCAAATCAAGCTTTGAACAATGCTCAGTTGGTTCGATTTCTAATCTGAGATATAGCATGGGACTGGGAGTTTAAAATTACCTTTTTCTCCCTCTCCTTTCGCTTGCCGGATTTTGAACTCTGATTTGAAACTGCCGGTGAAGAAGAATTCGGGTGGGAGTCCGATTCCAACGGCTCTTGCTTCACTAAATCGAGCTTCATCGAGCTTGAAGCCGGCAAAATCGCTGTACTGTCCGGCGAATTATCAGGCGAAGCGTAGATAGAGAACTTCGATGCACGGTCAATAAGGGCAATATTGGAAGGAAAAATTGGAGGCGGCATAGGTTTAGCCGGAAAATCTTCCTTGATTAAGAGCTCCACCGCTTGCGGCGGCGGGAGTTCGAGAAGCGCCGTGAAGGAGTTGCTGTCCGTTTCCGGTGGGCCGGAGATTGGGCCGTGGATTTCGTCAAATCCGAACCCCATTTCTCCGGGTTTAGGTCCGGATATTCCGGATCTAAATTGCGGTTGAGTCACTTCAACTCTTCGTTCCATATATTGCGGATAATTCACTAATTTTTCAGTCAATTGTGACGCCAAGGGTCTTCTGAAATTCAAAGCTTAGTTCTGAGAACTCGAAATTGCCCAAAAATATTCACAAAATGAACGGGAATGAACCGAGAAAGTGAGCGATAAACAAAAAAACAAGTGGAACTGAACCGGAATTCGAAGAACTTGAACTCAATTTTGAGATACTACGATTATCTCTTCCGAAATACAGAGCACCTTTCTGAAATGCCGGAGAAAATAAACCAAAATTGACTAAAACCTAGCTCTATCAGCGCGGAATGAAGCCGAAATTCGAATCACTCATAAAATTCCAGCATTCTTTACCAGATTATTCTAGAATCCCCATGATACCCAAGTGGAAAAAAAAACAGCTAAATTAAACAAAAATAAAAGGCAACAACTCTGATAATGATTAATTTCCAGCCAGTTTTAGCTCAATTTACCATAAGAATTTTCTAAAACATCGAAAAATAATTTGAACACGAAAAAGGACAATGAGCGGGTTTTGAAACTTGAAATCCAAAAATGGCACATGAAAGATAGGGAGCTTCGTCGTGCTGCTGCAGCCTGCAGAGTGTGCAGGGTAAGACCTTTTTCTTGTTTTTTTTCTCTTGTTTGTTTTCTTTTCCTCCTTCAAAGCTTGGATTTCAATGGCGGTCAAAGCCTATTCCTCTGATAACTTTATCTCTCTACAGTGTGTGTTGAGTGTAAAATGGATTTGCCTTTATCTTTCTCGTCAGTTTATATTCAGAGAAGGGTGGCGCTATTGGCACCACTTTTTTTATGAGTTCAGCCACCCACCTTCTAAGACATCATCCCTCTTTTTAAAAAATGGGACAATTGATGAGTTCACTCCCCTTTTTTTCCAATTTTACTGCTCGCACTTATTTTCCCTCCCAAATACACCCAAAATGATAAACCCAAGACGAGATGCGGCGTGGGCGACGGAAGAAATTCCACCAAAATTTTTTGTTCAAAGAATGAAAAAAAATATGTAATATCTTTTAGATTACGCATTTTTTAATTTATTTTAATTTTAAATTTAATACTTTAATTTAATTTCGCACTTATAGTTGGATTATTTAGGTAATTATTGGGTATAAGTGTTGTATAATTGTATTTGTTTGATTCTTGAGTTACCATTTTTTTTTCCGGTTTTGTGCGAGTTTGGGGAAGAAGACGACGGATGTACGATGGGTGGCACGATGGTATACTCGATCGTGCCATCGATCGTGCCATCATGCAAGTGGCACGATCGAAAAGTAACTACGATCGTGCCACACGATTAACTACAATGCGATCGTCTTAAGTATCGCACTTTTGTTATTCAACAAGAAATTTTCAAATTTGTAAAAATGAAAAATAACACATTTTTAAGTTACAAAATTAAGGATATACTTATATTATTCGACAAAATTAAATATTTTCAATAATGTGAGTGTTTAAAAATATAGGGTTTACAAAAAAAATCGCTTTTTACAAAAACGTGGGTGAGGTGTGAGGAAGATGAAGTGTATTGAAAATTATTTATTTAAGACGGATTATCATAGTCTTTTAAACCAACGACGTTTTGAAATTATATAAAACTATAAAAGAGGTGTCTTATGATTTTGGGGGTGTCGATAAGCTAATAATACACCCTTCTTTCAGGAAAACCAACCAACTGTAGAAAGCAACATTTGCTGTTTGGTCCCTACTCTCTCTGCCTTCTTTCTCTATCAAGGCCCAATAATTCTTTATAATATCCCATTTCATTCAATGTTGTATTAATGTCACGTTAATTACTGGTCTAAATTTAGGGCCTTGTTACTCGCAGTAGTGTTTCATCTTATATTCTAATGCACGGATAATTGTTATATGTGTAAAAGTTATTATATTAATTTTAAAGAATATCAAGTCTAGCAATCATCTGTGTGGTAGAATAAGAGAAGAAGCATCATTCTGAAATAGAAGACCTCATCCGCTTGTTATTTAGTATTTACGTCGTTATGGACCAATTTTAAACATATTCAAAACTAGTTAGTAGTAAATAGTGTGTTTTTGTGATATTCTCTTTTATTAAATTTTGGGTTTTAGTGTAATAGCGATTAACTGTGATTGGTAATTGGAGAAATGAAATGAATAAATAGTGAATTATTTGAATATTTTCATATAGGCAATGCACATTTAGTGCGAAATTTGGTTTGGAAAATGAAAGGGATGAAAACTTTTTCACAAGCATGCACTGTGTGCGATTTTTTGGTTTGTCTAAAAGAATGGAGCACATCATCATAAAATGTTTTATTTACGTACAATCGAGTTTGAGTTAAATCCCAATCCATTATCTGAATTCTTCTATGGATAAGATACAATTACTAGTATTAATATTATACACTGTTTATAATACAAGACTAATATCCAAATTGGACAAGGTTACAATTATTACATATCAGAAAAAGGTTAATCATGACCCCCGGGGACATAGTCGAGTGGTAAAATGGGGCTAATAATACGCGTTGTCTCTTTAGTCGCCGGGACATAGTCGAGTGGTAAAATGGGGCTAATAATCCGCACTGTCTCTTCAGTCGCGTGGGTTCGATTCCTAGCTGAAGTAGCTCCCTCAGCTTCAGTCTAGGGTCAATCTGACAGGGTGTTCAGTTGGAACTCAGTTCAATCATGTACACTCAGGCACACCTACAATTTATCTTTTGTTGGGCCAAGAGGCCTCTGGTACTGGCAGATCCATGATTAATCGGGTACAAGTCCGGATATATCGGTTATCGAAAAAAAGGAAAAAAGAAAAAGAAAAAGGTCGACCGCAACTATTAAGATGTCTTGTCATTGTACAATTTCCAATTCAAGCCCCTCGAGACAATGTACAATTTGTAGTTTGAGCAATTGTTCTTGACTAGACCTGGCCAAATGGGCAAACCGGGTTCCAAACCGGAACCGGAATCGTGGTCAACGGTTCTAAAACCGGAACCGAACTGTAGATCGGTTCTGGTTCGGTTCTAGGTCTCAAAACCGTGGGCACCGGTTTTTAACCGGTTAGAACCGTATATGGGCAACCGTGATGGAACAGTTTTTTTAAGGTTAAAACCAACAATTTTGTTTTGGTAAATACATTCTGAAGAAATGTAAAATGTTTATTATGATATTTTTAATATTGCACAATGATTACTTAGGGAAAAAAGTAAACGTCCAAGGGTTCCTCTAGCTCAAATGTAGAGCTTGAGAATTATTTAACTACTTCTTTCGAGTTTAGTGAAATAAATATTGAAGACTTTGATATTTTGAAATGGTGGTCATGCAAAGAACTCAACCTTATACAATCATCTCAATCATCGCAAAAGAGGTTTTGGCATGCCCTGTTTCAACTGTTGAAGTAGAACAAACGTTTAGCTTTGATGGAAATATTTTAGATGAATCACGCTCGCGTTTTTTTTTTTTCTTTTTTCTTTTTATTTTAAACTAAATTGCTAAACATTTTATCTAAATAAAATTAAAAACAAAAGGTTCCGGTTTAACCGAACCGAACAATATAACTGGAACCGTGTTCGGTTTGGAATCGGAACCGCGGTTCGGTTTTGAAACCGGAACCGTGAGCATAAGGTTAAGTTGGTTCGCCAATTTGGAGGAACCGGAACCGGCGGAACCGGAACCGGAACCGGCGGTTCCAAAACCGTTGTCAGGTCTATTCTTGACCCTATAACAACTGTTCCAGCAAGCTCATTTAGGACCATATGGTGTGAAATGTCCAATTATAGTTATTTTTTGTAAGCTTATTGTACGAATTAAGGCGAGTCATTACTAGAACAAAATAGACAAGCTCGTTACATTTGCTCCCAACAACACATGTAGAATTTTCAATATGTTTTGAACTTCAACTTAAGTGAAATTATCTTATGCAAATTTATTTATGGTTGAAAAAAAATGAAGTTAACTAGACTCGATATCGAATCTAAAAATTCTATTGAACTCAAATCTTTAAACAAAACAATCCAAAAGTTGAACATATTTTTTCGTTCAATGAATTTATGGTTTGGTTTCAACTCAATTTAAATAGTAAAATATGAAGAAAAATGAGAAAATATGCGTAAAATATATCAAGTTATTTGAAAGTGTCTGATTTTTGAAATATTACGACAAACTTTTATCTCCTCAAGTCAGAAACCTAAACAATTAAAGATAGAGTTGGCAAAATCCAACCTGGCCCGAGGCTTGGATCGGGCTAGGCCATAGTTTTCAAGGCCCGAAAAAAGTCGAGCTTTTATGGCCTAGTCTGATTGGCTCGTGGGGCGGGCATGGCCCAACTTTTGGTCCGGCCTGACAATATTTGTACATGAATTTTATATATGGGTTGGGTTAGCCATTAGGCCATACATTTCTATGGCCCCACTAAATTTAGGTCGACCCAACTTTATCAGAAAAATTTCAAAAGCCCGGTCCAACGGACCCATTGCCTGCTCTAATTAGAATACATACCTAGCAATGAATGATAGTTATATTAGCACTAGTTCATATGATTATTAATTATTTATTATTTGATCATTCGCATTACATACCAACGATAACAAAACACAACTACAACTATATCTATATGTGCCAAATTAAATATTGATTTTAGATTTTCTAATCTATATTAAATGAGCATAATTCGAATAGACTTAATAAGTCAAGTTCAAGAGCATGCATTATTCAAATTATTGACCAAATGACAAATATAGATCCTGTGGAAGTTAATTGATATTCACGTAATTGGGCCACAATCCCTAAATTGATCTCATTAAATCCCTAATATAAAATCTTCCTCAAAAAAAAAAAAATCCCTAATATAAAAAGGCCATTATGATTTATGACCCCCTAATTTACTTATAAGTACCCACATTCTCACAATTAAAAGCACCCAATTTATTAAGTTGCTCACAAATTCTCTTGATTATAGATGTTTTTAATAAGTGAATTGAGTGGATGGTCTTCATAGTGTCAATTCCGCACCCTAACAATTTTTTGTGATGCATACAATAATTAGTATCCACAACTCAATTTTTTTTAACAAGAGTGAATGTAGAGTGATATCAAGTCGAATATATTAGTCCTCAAAATATAATGACCTAAAAAGACACGTAAGAGTATTTTTGAAATTAATGCAAATTAAGAACAATGAATCATTTAAAGACTAATTAAGAACATTACTCAAGTAGGCAAAGAGGTATAATGTCTAGTGGATAAAGTGAAATGTAGGGACCGGGCCATGATCTAATCCGATCGCTGTCTTTCATGGGCAACAGGTAGAATTGTCAAAAATGGACGGAGTGGGCCGGGCTAAAGGAAATTCGGATTGGTCCGGGCCAAAATTTCGTCGGGATGCTTTTTGGGGTGTACCGGGGGCCTCTCGGCCACCCTTGGATCCGCCCATGGTAGTATTGGCATTACATTTGAATTGGCATGGATTTTTATAGTTTAGACTTTTACTTTTATATTTAGTCGCAATCGACTCAGACTCAATTTATTTTAATTTTGTTTTTAAATAGTTTATCTATGCATTTAATTTTATTTTTTTGAACATTTTTTTGATACATCTTTATGATATTTTATTTACAATATATTTTCAGAGAGTTGTAATAAGATTATGGTTTTAAAAAGAAACTTTAATATCTTTTATGTTATAAAAGGTGCATAGTGGATTTAATATATCTATCCCTAGTTTAAATTGGAACAAAAAGGAATTTATATTCTTGAATTCTTTAATGATTTTGCTACCCGTCTGACTTGGGTTGCAGTGTGACTTGGGTTGCAATTCCTTTACTTTTATAAATGCTGCTCTTTGAAGAAATACACTAAGCGTAGTATCTATTATAGATCTACATATAATGTATGTCGGATTCTGTAATTTTGTGTGGATTTTTATACATTTATAGTAAATCTACGGTTATTATGCACATTGAGTATTCCTTCGAGTTTAACATGGAATGAACTCTTTTTTCAGTTGGGCAATTAACTTACTTTCAGTAATTATTGCTCATGAATTTGCTAAATATTGCCATTAAACTAATGTATGCACCTTAAATTTGTGTAATTTTTTTTTTGATTACTCAATTTTCAGGATTACGTCTGATTATAACTGAGGACAACGTATTTGGCCCCTTATCACTGCCACTAAGGTAAATTGTGGGATGTGCACGCACTGACCAGTGTTATGGTAGGGTCTGTTGGCATACAACCAGATTTTTCCCAGGTAAAGAGAACAATTATGTTCGACCCCCAAATATAATAATGATTGATCTCTCCCCAAATTGAACCGCACAGATGTTATTCGAAAGATAGAGCTGTCTCTCCTGTCAGACCGTCTAACGGATCTAGATCCGTTAGACGGATCTAAATATCCTATCCATCTCACAGACCTGACCCGCATCCGCGAAAAAAGAAAAAAAAAAGGTACGCCTTCTGCTGCTCACACTCCCGAGTTGCACCTCAACTCTGTTCCTCGCTTCATTTGTTTCAATCAACTGATCTTGAATTTGCACCATCACTTGCAGAGACCACATGATAATGTTGCTCCGTTTGTAGATATGTATGGCGAGGACGTGAGAGGTAGAGATCTGAGGGTGCGCAGTGCTAAATACTCGCACCGGAAAGCCAGATCCATGTCGCCATTGCGCACCGCAACGGAGTACGAATGGGAAGGCTTAAGAGCCACCATCGCTGCTAAAGAGAATGATCGAACGAAAGAAAATGAGTCGAGCGAAACGACGTCGTCTTGCTCAGCATCGTCATCGCGGTCGTCGTCATCTGGAAGGAACTCGAAGAAGTGGATATTTCTGAAGGATCTTCTGCACAGGAGCAAAAGCGAGGGAAGAGCTAATAGCAAGGAGAGGTTCTGGTCGGCGATTTCATTCTCTCCGGTGAAGGAAAAGAAGAAATCGTCTCTGTCGCCGGCTCTATCTCCGTCATCCTCACGCGACGAGGAGAAAGGTAGAAGCGAGACGAAGAAAGGAAGGAAAGCTTCGGCAGCCGGGAAACCAGCGAACGGTGTTTGGAAACGACGGGTTCCGCCATCTGCTCACGAGCTACATTACACCGCGGACAGAGCTCAAGCGGACTCCTTTGCTTCATCCAAAAGGGTTGGGTTATTACAAGAGAGTAATATATTAAGGGACTACTAATATCAATACTAAAATACTGTATAGGAAATTACTAATACTTTTTCGACTAGTAATACTTTTCCGAGAGATATCTAATACATTTCGGAGAAACATTTAATTATGCGGGGAGCACTAAAAAATCTCTCTTGAAATTACTAATCTTTTTAGAGAACTACTAATACTTTTACGAGGGACAACTAATACATTTCGGGAGTATATTAATGAGAAATACTAACATACTCTTCAGGTACTAATTCATTTTAGAATAAGTGCTAATACTTTTTAGAATAATGACTAATACTTTTCGAAGAACTGTTAATACACTTCAGGAAAAAAAAATAATTATATTCAGAGAAATTACTAATACATTTCAGAAGAAGTGCTAATACATTTTAGAAGGACGGCTAATACTTTTCAGAAAAATTGTTAATACATTTCGAGAGAAAAATTTAATTTATTTCAAAGAACTACTAAATACTTTTTTGAGGACCTATTAATACTTTTTTGAGGGATTGCTAATACATTTCAGGAGTATATTTAGGAGAAATACTAAAACTCTTCAGTGAACTACTAATACATTTCAGAAGAACTGCTAATACTTTTTAGAAGGACGACTAATACATTTCAGAAGGACTGCTAATATCGATACTCTCTGAAAACTACTAGAACACCACTGTTAATATTACGCAAATGACACCAGATCCGCGGGTCAGATCCGTCTAACAGGTCAGACCCGTTAGACGGCCTGACATGAGTTTTTGTGTTTAGCACGAGTTCCCACCAAATCTTTACAAACTCGCATATGTCCTCGAGAGCAATTTGAAATTAACTAAAACATAATGAATAGTCCACATAAATAACAGTTCTCTAACGCCTTCTGCAAAAGTTACTATGCTATATTTGCCCTGACTAATCTACAATAAAAGTTGTCAATTATAAACAGCGACATAAATGTGGTAGAACCATAATTAACACAAATACAATTCGTCCTATATCTATATCCCATACAACAAGAGAAAGACCAAACTAGGTCATCAAAACCACTACTTTTTAGGAGGTAATTAATTACACCCATTTTTTTACGACTACCTAACTTTGTAATTATTTAAGTTGATGTTGAAATTAATTTGACCGAAAAAGGTTTTTTTTGTTACTTAAATGGAATGATTTAAAAAAAGGAATTTATGAAGGATATAAGATGTTGGACCAATTTATGCTGACATTTTTTCGGTGGTGGTTTGCACCTTTATAAGGGGCATTAAGGGCCATAATTTCAGCACAAAAATAAGTAAGAAGATAATAGAGGAGAAAAAAGATGAACAATGATCAACTTTGTACTCTAGTGGTAGAGTATTGTGTGTTTTAAGAACCATTGACTCGGTTTCGATCACATATGAGTGTGTGTGTCTTCTCCTATATTATCCGCTATTGTACTCAAAAAGAAAAAGAAAAAGAAAAAGATGAATATACTAAGGCCATTTTCAACAGTTTGCACAATTTTAGTGCAGATTATGCACTATCATTTTGCACTAAATTATGCACTAAACCGAATATTCCATAATATTCCATTTTAGTGTATTATTTAATAACTAAAACAATTCATTTAAAAAAGAAATTAAAATTTTAGTGTAGCTACAGTCTTGTGCTGTTTCTGACGCAGAACTATTCACATCTTTAAAGTGACGCAGGCTTTGGCACAGTATTGGAGTAAGTTTTTTGCTCCAAATTGAATATAGATTACTCTTTTGGAGATGCTCAAATAATTTGAAAATACTATCATGCGCATTTAAATGAGATATTTTTAAAATTTTAATGATAAATTTATTTAGATTAATATGAATTTTAAACCTATATTTACAACAAATTCCAAGATTTGTCTACTTAAATCATAGTTTATCAGTGAAAGTTTATACAATTAATTGTTAATTCATTGTTAGATGTTGTATGTCTATATATAGATAGATAGATAGATAGATTTTGAGTAACAAATGTTGTAAATTTGATATAATGATTTATACTCAATAGTTTCCTCAAAATTGACATAATAATTTCGAATACCATGAAAAATCTGCACACTTTAATTTTGTATCATTTAATTTTATACAACTTTTTTTTTAGTATTAACTATTAATATTGACAACCAATTTATTCACTTTTATATCCGTTATCTTTTTTCCTCTTTTTAAAAAATGCATGTTGGCATTTGGACCACTTAAATCCTCAGCCTTTAATATGTGTGAATTAAAAGCAAACATAATGTCTCATTACAAATCATCATTAGATTGTGCCCACTCCCACTTGGTGAGGAGTGGGCCTCCAGTGGCGTGCCAGTCACGTGAATATGGCCCAAAATGTTTTGGGCTTTTGCCTTTTAGGGCCCACTATCAAATTATTCCCTAATCAAGACTTTTCCTCTCCAAGTACAAGTACTTATTGCAAATGTGGAACACTTTGATGAAAATGCCTAACATGGTTGCATTTGCATGTGCTAGATTTGGACATTGGGATTTACTTAAACTATAATTCCAATATTGAGATATTTTTGTATATGTCACTACAAGCTAACACTCATATAGTGTTTTAAAATATAGAAACCGGGGTGGAGTCAGGATTTATTGTAGAGAGAGGTCAATAGTCAAAGTTAGACGTAAATATCGTTATATATAATGACATATTAATTTATTATACTTGCGTCGAAAAGTATTATTAATTTACTAAAATTTAGAACATCTCTCGTGCAGAAAATCATAGTGAATTTGAAAGTGTTTAGCATTTTGCTTTACAAAATATGTAAAGTTTGTGATAGGTGAATGACACAATTACAAATACGATTACAGAGACAAAAAGCAAGATAAAACATAACATGATACGACACGACACGATACACGACACAAACACGAAATTGAAAATTAAGTTAAAATTACGATTATTATTGTATTTAAGATCAAATAAAATAGCTAACATGAAAACACGATAGTGTGATACGAACACGACACGATGGCACGATTTGCCACCCCTAATAATATGTACTAACATGTCAGTTAGAAATTGATCCTCTAGAATATAATTATGGAATGTGCTCTCTAATGTAATCTAATAAAAATACTTTTATTTAATCAATAACTTATTAAAATGACAAAATAGATTAATACTAACCAAATAAAAACAAACAAAACAGTTGCTTCAACAAGTTCATCCAAGAAAAAGGAAGAAAAAATAGACTGATAGTTTTACTATATATAATTGACTGAAGGAAATAAAGAAAAGAACAAAAAATTCGTACAACGCACTTATTTTATAATGCAGACTAAAGAAAATAATATATTGAGACGATAAATAAGATATTGAATAATAAAAAAATAGAGCACAAAAAAATAAGAAAAGATTAATATATAGCAACTATAACTATAGGGAAATAAAATTGCCAAAAGATGGTTAAGGGGGAGAGAAATTAAAGTATGCTATATAAATGATAAAATATTTTGGCGCAAGAATTATAATAAAACTTAAAGAAAAATTAATTATAAATTAAAATTTAAAAAAAAAAAAAAGATAAAGGGAATTGTAGGGCATTGTTATATATGAAAGTAATACATGATTACTTTTGAATTGGAAATGGGGGTTGGGTTAGGGGAGGGCCCCTCTTATAGAAACCCATAGGTGTAAAAACCAATGTTGTGAAACCTGCTGGAATGGTTTAATCAGGAATCAGACATATGTCCGGTCCGATTCTATATTAAACTTGATAGCTAAAAACATTGTCGCTCGGTCAAAACCAGAAAAAACTTGGAAACTGGTGACCCATTACCCATTAACTCAATTAATTTTTTTTAGTTAATATAATTTGCTTTGTTTTATTACAAAAATTTGGAGAAAATATGTTTAGCAAACTTGCATTTAATTAACTTCTTCTTATATTCGATTTATATATATATATATGTGAATATTATAATTTATAAATTAATTTTTTATTTTTATTTGTTACATTTGTACTTGTATTTATATTTTTCATGTATGAGTATATATATATGCATGTAGAGGTGGACGGGGGGTTTTAAAATTCAATTATTTTTATGTATTTTTTTTTTTGCTTTCAAAAAAATATTTTTTTTTATTGATTTAGCCCCAAAGTTACTTAGTCCCCTCTCCCTCTCTCCATAGTTATAATGTCCCATCCCCTATGTATTTAATCAAGTCAATTGATTTTTTAAGAACGATTTAATCGATTGAACCAGTGGCACATAACCTAGTTATTGATGTCTGGTCCGGGTTTAAAAACATTGCTAAAAAATGGATCATCTTTTACAAACTATAACACTATTTTCTTGTGAAAGTAATTAGAAATTACATGCTACATTTAGTAATTGTTAAGATTGACGGTTCAGATCAATTCGTTTAAACTCCTTATACTACTGTCATGGTCCTATTATATGACAGCAATTTGGCAAGATACCAACTTTCAGAAGACTAAGATGAACTTAAATAAAATGGGCCATTAGGCCCACATAGGGAACATGGAAGACAACTTCAGTCCAGTCTTAGCCCCCGAAAAGGACCCAACATTCACGGAGTAAATACACCGACTGGACGAAATTGTCCAATATAGGGGCCCATTAAGAAGTGCCCCATTTTGTGGGGCCTATGTGTAGTTGAAGTTTTTTTTTTTTTTTTTTTCTTTCAATTTGGTTTCAACTAGGGATGTAATATAATCAAATATTTTTAATTTAATTTGCGATTCGAATTCAAATATGATGATTCGAATTCGATAAATTCGACTAAGAATATGTTTTTTTATTTGTATTCTTTTCAAATTCGAATAAGAATATCACAATATTCGATTCGAATATTCGATTAATATATATTTATATTATATATCACTAATAAATGCTTATATTATATATATATTACTAAATGGCATTTTTATATATATTTCGTAATTTTTATTTTAATTTTATTACCATCTATTACTTATTTGATAAGTTTTATATTATTCATATTTTGATTTATATTGTAAATTAATCATAATTTGAAGAAAAAATTATATAGAACAATTAAAAAAAATCGAATATCACAATTCCTATTTTAATTTTATTACCATCTAATACTTATTTGATAATTTTTATATTATTCATATTTTAATTTATATTATAAATTAATCATACTTTGAAGGAAAAATCTATATAAAACAATTAAAAAAAATTGATTATGAATATTCGAATCTAATCGAACATCTTCGAATACATTGGTCGAATCAGATACAAATATGTTTTTCAATTTGAATAATAAACAAATACAAATACAAATATTCATTTATTAACCGAATTCGAATCGAATACTGTGAATATTCAATTCGATTCGATTCTTTTTACAAGCCTAGTTTCAACTAGGTATATTTCTTTCAATTTCTTTTGTAACTTTAAAAAGGAACCTTTTTCAGATTTTAAAGTTTAATTTAATTTTTGTTCAAATAAAGTGGACTTTTAATGGGGAAATGAAAAATGGGATATTCTGGTAGGATAGGGGATGAAAATTGAACATAAAGGCCTTGTTTGTTTATATCTCCAAGCCACATTTCCAATTCCAACTATTCATAAATGGAATGGAATCACGTTTGTTTAAAATTTCCAATGGAAATCATTATTTCCACTTTCCACTTTTCACATAAAACATCATCTCAAACCTACAATTTCGATTCTCAACCATATACACTACCCTACATCACTTATTAATCACTATTCTTATTTTTTAACTCAATTATATATGTGGGACCCCATTACCAACTTTATCTACTTAAAATACTACTATATATATATCTAATGGGACCCACTAGTCTACAATCTTACAAATATAATATTATATATTCAATTAAAATATTCAATCACTATAAATTTTTTAAATTATTATATACATAAAATACTATTTCAAAACTACTTAACCAAACATAATCTCATTTCCAAACCTACATAAAATTCATTCTCATTCACTCATCCAAACAGAATTCAGGTTTTCAACCAATAAATTCAAAATTCATTTTCCAACACTAAACTAAAATTGTCAATGAAAACATAACCATACAAGGCCAAACTTGCTCGTCTGGTAACACACCCTTTAACCAAACGGGCTATATCCGAATCCCGGTAAACAAGGGGACTTTTAATAATCACTAGACAATGAATTAATTTTTGTTTTTTTGAAAAAACAATGAATTAATTTTAGCATTTCAAAAAATGTTATGTGTATTGGAATTAGGCGATAGGGGACAACTAATAGGTCCATCGGGCCCAATGTACTAATGGGCCCAATGTCATTTCATTCAATTATTAGAATAGTTTGATTTTACACTGATATGGGCAACCTTCTGTCTTGCAGCCCATCAGTTGTCGGATCGGATTAAGTGTCACTGGTACAGGCTGGAATACAAATTGGGTCCACATAGTATATTGTTGTAGATTTTAATTGACTTATTGGTGGAATTTAATTTAGATATTTTATTTACAATTCCTACATTTCCATTTTTCACTAACTCGTGTTTAAGGATTTTGAGATGTAGACTATTATAGAGCATGTGAATGATGTATAAATATTCAATTTATAAAAAAAAAAGGTCATTTAACCATAATTTATGTATCCAATATGATGCGAATAAAATTGTGCATCAAATAAAGTATATTTTTTCGAGTAATTTGTTACGAATTAGGGTTTCATGAATAAAATTCCATGAATCCATTATTTTACCTATAATATATCTCAAATGGTCTTTTAAAACAGCCAATCAGAGTAATTGAATTAGGAAATGATTTTATTTTCTTATGTTTCCAACATTCCAATATATCATATGTTGTATTTGGTCTGACGTTTGCAGACTTGGACGAATACGTGTCGAAGGACATGTGTCACTCAGAAACATGGTCATCAGGTCCCCAACCTGTTCAACCTACATGGAAAAAAGTATGAGAGAGACAATTTTGCATCTCCGACTTGCCCGTCCCATCCGAGGATACGTTGTTATATCGTACCGACCTGAGTTGGGGGGACACTATATAGAAGATAGGCTTCAGGCCCAATAGTGTCAGATCCGAGACATGGCTCATCAAACCATATAAACCACTCAAGCCGTCTTCCTAAGACATCGTCCTATATAAACTTGGGAGTTTTA
The DNA here is from genome assembly GCA_016081115.2 of Rehmannia glutinosa. NCBI lineage: Eukaryota > Viridiplantae > Streptophyta > Magnoliopsida > Lamiales > Orobanchaceae > Rehmannia > Rehmannia glutinosa. The sequence continues at coordinate 532,889 of CM071931.1, read as the reverse complement.
GTCGAGCAACTTTACAGTTAATGATTATACCTAAGTAACTTGTACTATCTACGCATAGGATAAAACAAATATTTTTTACTATAAATACTCTCATTTATGACTGACAAAATATTTACAAAAACTTTGTAATATGAACATTTAAGAGAATATATATTGGCTTGAGCTAAGGAAATATAAATCCGACTTGTTTAGGCCGGTTTAAACTTTAAACAGTTTTATCGTCTCTCTGTTCTATTATATTTTATTTGTTGAAACACGTAATCTGTTAATCCACAATGGCAATTTTTTTATTTGTTTAACACGTGGAATATCAAAAACCCGACGTCAACATCATATAAGCCTCAATCGAGACAATCAAAATCAAGTAATCTAATTTAAAAAAGGGCTTTTCTTTCTTATTAAGGCAGAATTTATCAAAAAACAAAAAAAAAAAAAAAAAGAAAATAGGAAGGACAAGTTTATGATCAATGGTATGTTTTTAAAATGTAACTTGTCCTCACTAAATTTAAATTTACCTTAGATTGCATGAATGGAAGAATTTGAATTTGAGGGGATGATTTATGAAAAAGACTTCAAATGACTTCATATAAAATAAATTTGAAATCCACCATTAGGGATGAAAATAGGTCAGACTACCCAACAGGGGCCCACAGTCTAGCCTACGTTGGGTCCGTCCTCGCATAGGCTATCTATTAAATAGGCCAGGCCTAGGCCTTTTAGCAAGCCTACTTAGATAATAGGCTAGATTTGGGTCTTTACAAAAGCTTTTCAAGCCTAATAGGTCGGCCTATTTAAAGCCTACAAATTTATATAACACAATATATTATATATTTTATCAATATTACTATTTTTATATAGTTATTTAATTATTACAATAGATAAAATATATATTAAAATAAAATATATATGGTTTTGTAGGCCTTTAACGAGCTTTTAAGAGGTTCATGTTAGACCTATTTATTAAAAAGGTCAGGCTTGAGCTGGGAAAAAAAAACCAATATGTATAACATGCCAGACTTAGGCCGTTCGACAAAAAGCTTAGCCCGGCCTGGCCTATTTCCACCCCTATTCACCATGACTGGACTGATAACCTCGTCCACTTTAGTACTTCCTTTCTCCCTTTTTTTTTCTCTCTCTCTCTGTTCTCTCTAAAAAAAACCTAAACCTAATCCCTTTTTTCTTCTCCCTCCCCACACCAGCCGCCCCTCCTCCACCTCTTGCTTCTGGCCGGTGATGGCCGTAAATTTCTGGTCACCAGTCAGTGGCAGATTAGCACGGAATGGTGGTGGTTGGGATGTGGCTGTGGATTGGGGGGAGGGAGAGACTCATTTTTTTTCCTGTTGGGGTTTGTTGTAATTTTTTTTCCTGTTTTTCTGTTGGTGTCTTTGTTTTCCCGGTTGATTTGCGAAACTCATAGACGGGTCAGTAGTTTATGTCTTGCAGTACGTGATGTAGCTCGTGCCTAGATTATTCCAGTTGTAGGTTTCCCTTGCAGAGCACCTAGTCCTCCTTTTGGGGATGGTTTAGTCTTCGGAGTGCTTAGTTTTAATTCTGTTTTGTTGGTTTTTAGTTTGTTTTCTTTGAGTCTTGCTTTACTTCCTCGATAAGTGATTGTTTTCATCCCGTGTGAAGCTTTCCCCTTGATATCTATTTTTGTTCAAAGTGTAATTTTGTTCTCGAGTTTTGAATATATTTGCTATTGTTTCGATAAAAAATATCCACCATGACTGAAAAAAAAAAGCTCAAAATGGAAGCGTTGAGATTTGAAATACAATGTATAAACAAACTCAATATGTATTTATTATTATGAATTTGAAATCCTTTGCTTCAAATACTTCCGTCCAAATGCAACCCAAAATCGAACAAATTTTATTTGCCCGCATGCCCCATACAACCTCCACAAATCACAATACATATCCCAACATCTATATATTCTAAAAACACCCCAAAATGGCTGAAAAATGACCATTCTGCTCCACTTCTGGAAAACCTTCTAAACTACCAAAAACAAATCACAATCAAATTTACAATGATGAAAGTGCAAAATCTGTATCAAGATCTACAAGCATGGCCACTTAAGATATCAAATATGCAAGAAACTTAAAATCTATATCTTGGGCTTTTTGATCAATTCATGTGCCAAAGATTAGCCTGAAAGCTTAGTCCAATTTCAGGATAAGTTAGCTAAGACAAAACAAAAGGGCTAATGATGTTAACCGAGTTGGCTTGCTCGAGTCGTGTTTGGCTGATCAAGAATTCATCCGAGTCTCCCGGGATTTTGAGTGTACTGTAAACGTGTAAAGAATCCAACATATAGCTTTCCGAAATTCAATCTAAAAACCAGCGCACAGCATCATCATCATCGTCACCGAATACAGCATGTATAACAGATATAGCAAGCCTGCAAATTTAGAATTTCACTGTCAGAAATTGACTCTGTAAATTTAGAATTCAATGGATAAAATACTCAACCGTACTAGACCAAAGACTGAACATTAACATATATACATAATACTAGTTAAATGTTTTATATTCGGAAATCAAACCTGCAAATTTAGAATTCAATGTATAAAATTATATACATAACACTTGGGGATATTACAAAAACACCCCTGAGGTTTGGGCTAATTACAAAAAGACTCAGAGATGTTTCAAAATTACAAAAAAACCCATCAAGTCTGATTATGTGTTAATTTAAGGGGATAATTGTAGTATTTTTATAAATATAGGGGGTTTTGATATGTTTTTCTGCTTATGAAGGGGGAAAAATGTAAGACGAAATCAAACCTCAAGGGTTTTTTTGCAATTTTCAAAAATCTCTAGGTTTTTCTGCAATTAGCCCAAACCTCATGGGTGTTTCTGTAATTATCCCTAATACTTGTTAAAAGTTTTATATTCGATTTATTGCTCGCCGAATCAGGAAGAAGGAGAGTACACCCTTTAATGAGAAGAAGTTTTTGTATTTGACTCTGGATTGAAAGAAATAAATTAAGGGATAATTGCAAATACTACCCCCCTGAGGTTAAGCCTAATTACAAAAAACTCCAATTATTTTTCAAAATTATAAATTTTTTCTTAAGGTGTTATAAACACTCCCTTGATGTTTGTATTTACCTAACAAATACTCCCTCTTGAGGGTGCAGTTTGTAAAATAGAAACAAATATTACGGGAGTATTTTTGAAAGATACTTAAACCTCTTGGGTAGTTTTTGTAATTATCCCTAAAATGAATAGATAATCCATTTCTTGTCAACAAATTCAGAAGATAAAAGAACGAAACCAAACATTACAAGCCAGCTACTAAATAAGTAAGGAATGACGAAACAATATTGTTATCGTGCAATAGCTCATGATGTAAAAGACAATTAAGAGAGCAAATAAACAAAATTTCGGAACATAGTGAACCAAAAAAATATCATATTGGGTCAAAATGGAATTTTCAAAAATGTTTTACATTCGAAACTACAGACGGGCAGGGTAATCAACTTCAAAAAGCGACCTCTACTTTTACTAGGTAGCGCAGTAGCTAATTTCAAAATTCAACTACTGAGGAACGAAAATCGAATTCTTCGTTACTGGAGTAGAGAACTGAGAATGTCCTGGCAGCAGTCGTTCAATATCCAAACAACATAGATTTAATGAGAAACGATAAAACAGAACACCCTCTTCATTAAAGACACATAATTAAAGCATCTTATTCGTACCTGGTAATGATTAGACCAAAGAAGACTATATAAAATCCCAGCTTGATAATCCGAGCTTTCTTTTCAGCGTTAAGTACTCTAAAAACTTCAGTGACATCAATAAGATGCTGCTGTCGTAGGTACCTGAAATGCAAACGGAAAGAGTTGGATGGAAAAAAAAATTAACTTTTCACGCTCAAGTAATACATAACGGAAAAATAAATTGTAAGCACAAGGACATGAAAGAATTCAACAGCATCATTTTTTGACATGATCCGCGTATCGTGAAAGTCAAGAATAGCTAGATTGTACAAGCTACATGAAGGATCTGGTGAAAAATTATACTCCCTCCGTCCCAAATATATAGTCCACTATTCCTTTTCGGGATGTCCCAAATATATAGTCTACTTTCTATATTTAATAGTATTTTTTTTATTCTTTTACTATTATAACCCTATTTAATATGGATTTTATAATGTACATTATTCATTAAATAAGGGCAAATCAAGTAAATATTTAACATATTTGTAGTTTCCAATACTTTTCTTAATCTGTATAAAAAGTCAATTGGACTATATATTTGGGATGGATGGAGTATTTTTTACTCACCAAAGCCACAATTTAACTAAACTCCGCACAAATTGGAAATTAATAGCATCAAAGCATAGTAAATCACTAACAACCATGCCATAAAAAAATGGTGCAGCTGGAATTACTGCATAGAAACAAGGATAATTACAAATAATATCCTTGAGGTTCAGTCTAATTACAAAAAAACCCAACTATCTTTCAAAATTAAAAAAAAAACTGTGATATGTGTTTCTATTTTACAAATTGCAACCTCAAGACGAGGGTATTTGTTAAGCAAATACAAACTGCACGGGGGTGTTTCTAATACTTAAGAGGGCATCTCTAATTTTGAAATATAACTGGAATTTTTGTAGTTAAGCTAAACCTTAGGGGTAATTATTGTAATTATCCCCAACAATTGATAAAATCGATTAGATGAAAACTTACCGCTTCAGATTATAGTATGCAGGAGGCAGTGAGAGTAGGAACATGATCCAATGCCCTGTCACGAGAAACAGAATGCAGAACGCCCCATGCAATAAATACTCGGGAACAATCACAGAGTTGATGCGAGATGATAATTCGTATGGGTTCAAATAGTCAGCCTCCAAATCCGAGAAACCTAGAAACTACAGAAAGAAAAAATGATACCTTGAAATGCATATAGATGTTCAAACAAGTTTTGTCACCTTTTGTGTCAGGTAGAAAGATAAAGTAAGAATGTCATAAGGAAATAAATTCAGGGGTAAAATAGATATGTAAAGATAACAAAGTACTATCAGCCGAGACACGGATAAAAGAGGGAATAAAAAATTAATCTGAAGCCAAGCTTTATAAGATTCATATCCCCAAGTTACAAAAACTTCTAATAGATATGCCATTATTACTCCAAATATTTGATACTGACTGTAAGATATTATATTAAAATACTTGATCAAGAATGACACGAAAAGACTAGGGAATACATTAAGGAGTCCTTTGTAAGAAATTACGTCGAACATTAAAGAATTAGCCCAAACTAAAAGTTCTCAAAGTGCACAGGAGACCAAAACGTAGAAGCCGAAACACAATACTGAAATAGTAAGTTCTGTTGACAGTCATAGATCGGAATCTAAGTTAAATTTCCCTTCCTCACCAATTTCTTCATTGCCACCAACTTTTCAAAACATTTTGATTTTCTAAGTCCTAACTTAATACTTTCTCGTCTTCTTTCCGTTTCTAACAAATACGTCATGAGGTTGATATCCATCACCAGTAGCAAGGAGATCTATTCATGTGTCTCTAAGATGTAAGTCCCAGCAGACAACTTGTGCATCCTAGACCAAATTACGGAATCTAGAACAATCTTGAAATTGGCTAGGGATCAGTATAAAGAATAAAAATAGAAAAAAATAAAAATGAAAGTGTTTAAAACAACAGGTCCTAACTCAGATTTCAACACAAGTAGCCATAAAGGTCAAGTAATCCACCAAATGAGATCCATCGACTGCATAGGACAATCTAATTCATGCCATGTAGTTAAATGCGAACCACCGGGAAGAACTTAAGTTAGTAAATCCCTACTCCACATTATATCTTCTACTTGAACTAAAATAGAAAACAGGGTTTTACTTCTTCATAAGAAGCAAAATTCGATTTTTTTAACTTTTTACGCGAGTAATCCGAAAGTTCTTAAAAATTCAATGCATATCATATTAATTTTCTTGCAAGCAGTAAAGCTCCAATGCCAAATTCAAAAAAAAAAAAAATGATAAAACCATAAATGCATTCATTACAGTAACAAATCAGAATTTATCTTTACAATTCAGCATTGTTTTAAAAATCTCCGCTTAGCCCCGATTAGTCTCTGCTTAGGCGCTAGGCTCCTCTTATCTGCCTAGATTTTTCTTCCTATTAGGCCCCATATAACCCCGCTCAGGTCTTGCCTAGTTTCCGCCTAGGCGCTAGTCCCTGCAGCCCGACTAGCGCCTACCGTTTTTTAGAACACTGCAATTCAGTGGACATTTTTACCAAGTACACTTTTACTGAACCATTACTCCATTAGCTTTTTAAAATGAAGCTCCAAACAATTCATGGATGAAAATAAAAATCTAATTAGCATATAAACAAAAACCCTCCAAACAAAATCCCATCTTTTGCTCTTCAGTAATTAATGAACAACAAAACATGATTTTATCTAGCTTTTGCTATCAAGATTTCAAATTTCTCACCACATTGCGTATGTAAAACAAACTACCAAAAGGGATTTAATAAAGGAAAACAACCCCTAAAAATAAAAAATAAAATTACCTGGTAAAAATTTAATCCCAAGAGAGTAATGTTCATTATTGCAAAGAATATCCATAGGATGGGTTCCCAAGCCATGGTATTTTCCTCAAGGAAAGAACAACCGCTGTTTCAAGGTTCTTGGATCCTTTCGTCCCCTAACTGAGATTTAAAAAAAAATGAAAATGGATAAATTGATTGAATATGCTTTACAGAACTGCAGTCTGCAAAGTGGTGGGCAAAGGTGGACTGCGCTTTCAAGTTGTTTGCCATGGATTATGACACTTTTTGCAATCGAACCAAACCGAGTCGTTCGGAGAGTTTGAACCTAACTGTTTATTATCGAATTGAATTTGAGCTTAAATTTATCGAGTTTATCGAATATATTGATGGTTCACGAATTTCTTGAGTTTAATCAAACCTTAACAAGCTTAGTACATAACAATTAATAATTAAATTATCCTTCAATTTATTACAAACATAATAATATATAGTTTTAAAACGCATAATATATCTATTAAAACGTAGATTTTATTCAAACAAATAAGTTTATTCAAATATTTTTATATTTACCATAAGTAGATGTATGAAAAGTAAAATTAAAGTCAAACTATTAGTTTAATTTATATGAACTTACTAACGAGTCTGCTCACGAGTTCACTAACAATCATGTTCATGAGTTAACGAGCTGAATATCTCTAAGTTTGAGTTTGGTTCATTTATTTTAACGAGCCTCAATAAATGAACTCAAACGAGCTTTTATCGAGTCGAGCTCTGAATAGATCACGGCGAGCAGTTCGTTTTGCGACCCACTATGCGTACGCGTATTATCTAGAAATTTATTGGCTATATTATTTTTAAACAAAATTTACTTAATTTATACCACTTGAAGTTATTTATTTGTTATTTTGAAAAAGTAGCAACAAATTGGACTTAATTGCAAATTAGTCCTGTAATTACAGGGTCTAGCAATTTAGGTCCTATAAAATTTTAGCTAGTACTTTTGATCGCGTAAGTTCTAATTTATGTAGTTTTGGTCCAAATTGGGTGTTCCAATATTTTATATATCTATGTCCTTTGTTTAGAATAATTATGACAATTGACAGGGCTGAAATTGATGTTTCGACTAAACTGTATAATCGTCAAGGACCGAAACTGTCATGTCAATAAATTATTGCATTAAGATTGATAATCTGGATTAAAATTGCAAGTAAGCCTAACAAATTGACAAGTGATTATTAACTTTTTGTCTTCGTTATAAATACCATTCTTATGAGGAAAAAAAAACTAGTTTTAATGCTCAAGAAACATGTTTGTCGTTGTTATTTGAATCAGGGGGTGGCAAATCGTGTTATTGTGTCATGTTTCGTGTCGACATGATACGATAAGGCCACACACGAACACGATATGATAAGGATATGCTCTAACACGAACACGAATACGAAAATTTTCGTGTCGACATGACATGGGACGATAGTAACACGATAAGTAAAAAACAAAAAGAAAATAATTTATATGTTAATAAACGATAACAAATTATAAAATATTATACGACAATACACAATACAAATACAAATACAAAATATCAGGTTATCGTGTTACTAACAAGTAAACGTGTCATTATCGTGTTCGTGTCGTGTCATTATCGTGTTACTAACATGTAAAATATCATTATCGTGTCCTTATCGTGTTCGTGACGTGTCCTTATCGTGTCACTATCGTGTTTGTGTCCTTATCGTGTAAGCACATAAAAACACGAACAAGACACTAAATTTTCGTGTCTTTATTGTGTCTGACACGAACACGATAAGGCGAAATACTAAATTTTCGTATCATTTTCGTAACGTGTTATAGTGTCGTGTCAAAAATTACCGCCCCTAATTTGAATGCCTCGCCAACTTCATTAAAAGTGTTTATTGTTAAGCTAACTATAGGTCCATAACCAGCCCATTGTTCATTATTTTAGGAACTTAGGTGAGATGTAAATGGGCCCATGGCCTATTCCAATTTGCATTGGTATTTAGAGGGCCTCTCCCAACAACTGGCCCAAAATTACAACGACGTCGTTTTGGAGCTCGTGAGCTTCCCCTGTGCTTCAGAAACACCGAGAGAGCATGGAAAGTTTGTATACAATTATCCAAACGAAGCAAGAATTCGTGAAACCCATTTTCTTTTCGAGTTCATTTATCCATTTCTTCTTCGAATACTAAAAGATTCACTGGTAATTGTTCTTTACTTACGTGGTTATTTTATTCTTTGCTTTTATTCTGTTGTAGCTTTATTTTCTTATTGCTTTCTGTTGAATTTTATTTGTTTCTACCGTGTTATTTGTTATCTACTTCAGTGCTCGATATTGGTTTTCTTTTTTTTTTTATTCAACTGGTTTTTATTTTTAGTATTATGTAAAAAGTGCTAAATTTCTTGTGTGTCTCTTGTGTTTTATGTTTTATTCTTGTAATTGAAGCAGGTAATTCTACTGAACCATTTTTATTTCACTTTTTTTAATTACATATTTAATCGTGATTTGATCTTTTTTTTTTTTTTAAGTTCTGATAATCTGGCCTTGTATGGATGTATTTCCAAGTCTAATTTCTAGTTTCTAGTGTTTGGAAATGAGTTTTCCCACGTTAGGTTTTCGTGTGAAAAAAGAAAATTTGTTTGGTTTGTCATATGACTTTCTGTTAAAATATATGTTTGGAAATAATTATATGTTTGGATATAGTTTTTGAAGTGTATTTTTTATATACATTTGCGTGATTGTAGTGGAAAATTATTTGATTATATTTCTTGAAGTGTGTTTTCACATATATGGACATGATTGTGTTGAAAATTATTTGGTCGTGTTTCCAAAAGAATATTTCCATGAAAAAGTGAAAACTGAAAATGACTTCATTTCCACTTAGTTCTTATACATTATTCCCGTGTCTTAGCTATTCCGCGAATTTGGTAAACCTATCCTTTCTATTTCTTCAATTCTGTATTTTGTACATTGTTCTTGTGTTCTTCTTCTACTTTAGGATTTGCGCGTTCGTGCTGCCTGTACGCGTGCATTTCTCTTTATAGCTAATTGGGTAGAGATAAATTAACAGCAAGTATAAGTTTAATGAGTTAGGACCCAGTTTTTAGACTTGCAGAATATTTGGTTTATATTTTTGAATTGATCTGTGAAATGTGCAAATTTGAAGTGTAGTGATCTAATGGCGCCTGATTAAATCTCATTTGCTAGGTTCTTTCTCTGTATCGTTGCTCTAAGGCTATGCCAAGATGACGGTATGTACTCCCATCAGCACTTGCAGCAAAAATGTCGTCTGCTTAATTGGAAACGTCCAAAAACATATGACTATTCGTGTTTCTGATGCCTTTCAGCAATCATCATGCTATTACTATACCTTCGGCAAATCAAATTCTTGTTCCCCTATAAACGGCTTTCAAGTATTTCAAAAAAACCGTTTGGGATCTAGTACAACCAAACATAGCCCTAGTTGTCATTCACTGTCACTTAAAAGAATACTTAGGCCTACACAGCATCGGACAACGCACGTCAATGTTACAACTGGATGTAACAACATGGATTTGAGACTTTTGGTACAATCACAGACATCGAATATTAAATGTAACGTAGGGCCTTTTTCTTTGAAACAGCGCGGTTTATCTGCTGGCCTTTTTGTCGGGTTATTGGTTTGTTTTTCTACTTCTCAACCTTCTTATGCTGAAGGAAAAGAAAAGAAAGAAGGTTATTGTGATGCTGCTTCTGGTGACTACTCGCATAACAAGAAAGTCTTGACGGACTACTCTGTGATTGGTTAGTCGTATCTGATTTACCTCGTTCCCTGTAATTTCTTCAGTCATTTTGCTAATGAAGTTTTGAATTAGTTCATGGTCTAATAGATGTTTTTCGTATGCATCACCTTTAGGGGTGACAAATCGTGTAACTGTGTCGACACGACACGACACGACAAACACGAACACGACACGATAAAGGACTGTATTTACACGAACATGAACATGAAGTTTTTCGTGTTGACACGACATTACAATTTACACGATAATTCAAAAGAAAAAGGAAATTGATTAAGATTGAATGATACAATATTACACGTTTATACACAATAAAAAATTACACGATATGACATGGCAATACACAATACAAACTACAGAGTGTCAAATAAAAACATACAAAGTATTAGGTCAGGTAAACGTGTCATTATTAGATACATGTTTGTGAAAGCAGATCGTGTCACTAACAAAACAGATCGTTAGCATGTTAACGTTCTATATGTTAAATTTTTATCGTGTTTACACAACATGACGCGAAATTTTCTGTGTCCTTATCGTGTCGGCGCGATAAGGACATGAACACGATAAGGCTTAACCCATTATTTCCGTATCGTTTTCGTGTCATGTCAAGAATTGTCACCCCTAATCACCTTCTTCTAATCTAGATTATTGCTCCATACTGCACAGGTATACCTGGAGATGGGAGATGCTTGTTTCGATCTGTTGCGCATGGAGCTTGCATACGATCGGGAAAGCCTGCACCAAATGAGAATCTTCAAAGGGAACTAGCGGATGAGTTACGGGATAGAGTATGTTCCAGATTTCCTTTTATCTACTTAAGTTAAAAATTTCAAAGCCATTCATACAAGAGTTAAAGGCTGAAGAGGTATATAAACCCATAATATGCCATTTCATTTAGTATTTGGGATAAAGATTATGTTAATGATATGCCGCGAAAGATAGACACGAGACTGAATATGAATGTTGCTTTTGGAAAGATGAAATTTGATCAAAATGAAGTTTCTAGGTTTGGCCAAGATCTAAGAATGCTTTATTCAAATGGGATAATTACCAAAAGAAAAAGAAAAAATCCTGAGGTTCGGTCTAGAGGTTTTTGAAAATTGTGAAAAACTCCTTGGAGTTTGATTCCGTCTTACATTTTCCTACTTAAGTAAACAAAAAAAACATTTCAAAATTCACCTGATAAATTTAAGACAAATCAAACGTAAAGGGGTATTTTATAATTTCGCAACATTTCTGGATTTTTTGTGATTAGCCGAACTCTAGGGAATTTTTGCAATTATTCCTATTTAAAACTCGCACTTTAAGAGAATTCATATATTCCAGGGGATCTACACCTTTCAAACCCCTTGCCAATTGTCTAGATAATATCTGCAAGTAGTCATCTAACAGTGGATCTTGCCAATCTTATTAGGTTGCTGATGAATTCGTCAAGAGACGGAAAGAAACAGAATGGTTAGTCTACTCAAATTTCATTGTTTCTGTCCTTTTAGTTTGGCCTTTTTGTTGATGCCTAGTTGATAGTTTCGTATTAAAATATTACTTCTCCCTTGGGGTATACTACACCCATTCTTGCCCCTGATGCAAGGGTATTTATCTTATTACAAGATCTTAAATTATGGGATAATTACAAAACTACCCTTGAGGTTTGGCTTAATTACAAAAGAAACCCAATTATCTTTCAAAATTACAAATACCCCATTGAGGTTCGTATTTTATTAACAAATACCCCCCATTGAGAATGCAATTTGTAAAATAGAAACAAATATCAAGGGGGGTATATGTGATATTGAAAGATGGTTGGTTTTTTATTTTTTTTGGTAATTAGACTAATTGATAAGGTCTTTTTTTGTAATTAACCCTTAAATTAATTATAAACTTTCGTATGCAAAGCTTCATCACTAGTCATATATTGTTTGACCATCACCCTAATTGAGGCAGGGATCAAGAAATTCCCTTTGCTTTGCCGGAATTTTAATCTTTCTTCAGTTCACAGATTTATCTAATTATGGATCAAATATGCAACACCCAATTTTTTTATGTTTAGCTGATATTTGGTGATTTGTACTTGCACAAACGTCTCAGGTTCATAGAGGGTGATTTTGAGACATATGTTTCACAAATAAGGAAGCCTCATGTATGGGGAGGTGAACCTGAATTGTTGATGGCTTCTCACGTTCTCCAGTAAGTTTACGTGTAGTGTAAATATGTATGTTTATTCTTCTTGAGTGGGTAATTTTGTCTTAACCAAGGGTAAAAAATCAATGGCATCATCTGTTGTATGTGTCCAAGCTATTGCTAATTTTCCTTTTCTGGGTAGAGGTTATTGAAGGATGATAGAATAATCAGCATTGGCCCTGTTATCTTCTCCAATAATTCCTACTAGTTGCCGAAACTGATCGGCATCCTGATGGACTGTTTGCAATCACTAAAAAAAGTGATTCTCATCTTTTGGCTGAAAAAAGCACTTTTTAGTGTTTGCCTTCTACTTCTGATTCTGCTTCATTTAATCAGAATCTAAAAGCACAGAGATAGATGCATTAGATTTCTGATTCTGCTTCTGGTAGACTTTTACAAATAAATAAGCCATTTTACAACTTTTCCACCGAACAGGAAAACACTCTCAACTTCTTATTCTATTTGCAAACACTACTAACTTCTGATCATCAACTATTTTTACTTCTGCTACAATAAATCACTTCTTCTAAAAGTAGAAGTTTTTGCAAACACTCCCTTAGTGTCATATGAACTTCATTTTCTTGCCAGTATCTACTCGGACGCTGTAGTGGAAGTTTCAGATGTCTGTTTCCAGTCTCCCAAACCTCCTCCCCTAACACAAACAACCAAAAAAAAGAAAAATAAAGGAATTTTTTAATGTTAATTAATACAAAACAACACTTGAGGTTTAGTCAATTTTTTTTTTTTTTTTTTTTTTTTTTTGGGAGGTCAGTTATCTTTCAAAATTACAAATACCCCATTCTGTATACAAACACCCCCTTGAGGCCTTTATTTTCTTAACAAAAGTTCCTTATGGAGGGTGCAATTTATAAAATATGGACAAATATAATGGGTATTTGTAATTTTAAAATGTAACTGGCTTTTTTTAATAATTCAACTAAACGTGAAGCGTATTTTATAACTAACCCATTTTTTATATGATGATTAATACAATTACTAATAAGAATCTTAACTAACAGGATGCCAATCACAGTCTACATGCATGATCAAGATTCTGGTGGCTTGATATCTATTGCCGAGTATGGGCAAGAGTATGGTAAGGAAAATCCTATTAAAGTCCTCTATCATGGTTATGGTCATTATGATGCACTTCACGTTCCTCCTAAGGGAGGGGCGAGGCCGAGACTTTGAGACTCCATTACAGAAGATGCATAAGATAACATCATACAGCAGATGCATCGTAAAATGGCTGATTTGTGAAACAAATATGCATAATGCAGCAGCCTTCAAAGCAACAATCGGATTCTACACAGAGCGGTTCGATGTAACAATGGTTCTTTGTTTTTTTTGTTTTTTTTTTACCAAAACTGTTGTCTTAGTTCATATGTCACATGTTCAAGGTATGCCATTTGAAGGTTAATATCTGATACTATATAGCCAAGAGATATTATTTTTTAGGAATAATCACAAAAACTACCATGAGGTTTAGCCTAATTACAAAAAAACTCATGTTATCTTTCATAATTACAAATACCCATTGAGGTTTGCAATTATCTTACAAATACCTTCCTCGTGAGGCGTCTTGAGGTACAATTTCGTAAGTTAAAAACAATTGTCGCGGGTGTATTCGTACTATTAAAAGATGACTGTTTTCTTTTGTAATTAGGCTAAATTTCAGGGGTAGTTTTTGTAATTAACCCTTTTTATGTAATTAAATTTTGTCACAAGGATTTTGGATCTAAGTTTGAAATATTGCAATCATTGCATGCATGATATAGTAGAAAGTGCATTTTCTGTGTCTTTGCATATTCATCTGTCAAAAAGTCTTTCATATGTTTTGGGATATAAAGTTTACTTTCAAAACTTTCATCATTCATTTCTCCACCACCATTAGTGGTGTTCTGCAGTCCCTATGCATGAGAACAATTATACTGTATAATTTTGAGTGCAGAATGGTAATTTTGGATTAAGCCGTATGTAGTTCTGTGTAGTTCTGTGATCTATCAAATATTTTTCTGCCATTTTATCCCTTTGTTTTGTTTTTTTTCTTTTTTCTTGTTTTCAGCAAGACAAGTTCCTTTATGTCCAGTGGTACCCACTTATGGTTTGGTGCTTCTGATTGTCCTTTCTACTGAATTTTGAATCTTTGCAAGATTTTACCAAAACACCCCTCTAAGTGGAGATTGATTCTCTGGAAAAGCCTGATATAGAGCATGTGCACTTGGCTGCATGATTTCCTGACAGCCCACTTGTCTCAATACACACACTTTTCTATTGTCTAGTCCCGATTAGTTCCCTAGCCGTCATACTCTCTTTGTTAGACTACGTTTTTCTTTCGATTAGCCATAACCCCGCCTGCCCTCCACCTAAACGCTGATCCTAGTATGCGCATGTCGGTGCCTAGTGCTTTTAGAGCACGGGTCTTCCGACCATCTCATTCCCCCTACAAGTTCACTTGCAAATATATTTGGATTTTATACTTTAAGTTATACTTCATTGTAATATGTTATTTATAGACACATGTTAAGTATATTATATATAATCTATAATTAAGAGTTTGTTTTAAAAAGTATATGATGTGATATGGAGCGGAAATTGTTGTCATAAATGCGTAGTCGGCGTAAATGCGGAAGTTGAGTTATCAAAAAATAAAAATAAAAAGGAAAAGCTCAACTATTGATATTATTTGTCCCATGTGAAAGATTGATGCTGTGCTTGGTTATAAGGGCACCCAAGATTTTTCTTCTGCCCAGCCAACATGTGATTGCTTGTAATTATTTTTAAAGTATAATATTCACTCTCTAATTTTTTTCAATCATTAATCACATTTAATCATAATTTCTACTTAAAAACTATCATATCAATTGTTATCATTATACTTTCATATCACAATTACATTCTTCACTAATCTCTTTTACTTTCAAATCACTATTCACACCTAATCACTTTTTTATGGAGATGATCATCATATCAATTATCATTATTATATTTTCATCTCTTATTCATTAATAAATCTCAATTTATTTTTTTAATTTTGTGTATCGGTCTATCCCGATATATTTCTTGATTAAGAATAACTAACTTAATAACAAAACGAGAAAAAAAGGAAAAAAAATCACAATTAAGAATAAAACATTGCCTGACTAACTTAATAACAAAAAGAGAAAAAGGAATAAAAAACAAAAAACAAAAACCACATTCCAATAACATTAATTAATTCCAAGAGTACACATTAAAATCAAATCATACCTACTAAAGAAATCATATAAAATTAGTCAAACAAATTTCAAACTCACACTTAAATATATACCTCGAAAATCCATCCAAATTGAAACAAAAAAAAAAAAAAAAAACTTCCATTGTCTTCTCCAAACCAACCTCTGCAACTCCTGGTTGCAGAAATATTTCTCAACATTGGTATATCACTATATTTCTTCTGAAAATCCTCAAAAAGACTTTAACTTTGTTCAACCCCATTAAAAATCTTCCTTCCATGCAATGAAAGATTGAATCTTTATTAGAAAACCAAAAAATAAAATAAAATGAAGCATCTAAAAAATGATGCTTTTATACTTAAATTTCTCTGTTTCTTTCCTTTCTGCATTTCTTTATCTTCTTCAATAAACTCAGATGGGCTCTCACTCTTAGCTCTCAAAGCATCAATAACAGAGGACCCAACAAAAGCCCTAATTTCTTGGTCTGATTTGGACTCAAATCCATGCAATTGGGCTGGGATCACCTGTGATAACGCCCACCATAAAGTCACCTCCATTTCACTCTCCAGCAAGAATCTCACAGGGTACATTCCATCAGAAATCGGTACACTCACATTTCTCACTTTTCTTGATCTTTCACTAAACTCTTTCGGTGGACCTCTGCCACACCAGATTACCGCCCTTCAAAACCTAACCCATCTCGATATATCTTCAAATAATTTCAATGGCTCACTCCCCGAAACCCTAGGCGGCTTAAAACATTTAACAGGGACTTTGAATTTTTCGTACAATTCATTTTCCGGTGAGATACCGGCGAGTTTTGGCCGTTTTCCGGTGATGGTTAACTTAGATCTCCGGCATAATAACCTCACCGGAAAAATACCTCAGGTGGGGTCACTTTTAAACCAGGGTCCCACTGCCTTTTCAGAAAATCCTTATCTTTGTGGGTTTCCATTAAAAAATCCATGTACAGAGCCAGAAGCTAAAAGCCCAAGATTCTTGGAAAACCCTCAAAAGCCTGTAAATTCTGGGATTTCATCAAATGGGTTTGCGGAGAAAAGAAAAATAAAAAGTGGGCTGGTAACAATTTCTGTGATTTGTGGGGTTTCTGTGGTGATTGGGGTGGTGTTTGTTTCAGCATGGGTGATTAAGAGGAAATGGGAGAAGATGGAGGAGGGCAAAATGGGAAGAGAAGATTTGAGTGTGGGTAGGGAGGAGGGGCAAAAGGGGAAATTTGTTGTTGTGGATGAGGGATTTGGTTTGGAATTAGAGGATTTGTTGAGGGCATCAGCTTATGTGTTGGGGAAAAGTAGGAGTGGTATAGTGTATAAGGTTGTGGTTTGTGGAGGAAAGGGGGTGGGCGGTCCGGCGGTGGTGGCGGTGAGACGGCTGAGCGAGGGGGATGCCACGTGGCGGTTTAAGGAGTTCGAGGTGGAGGTGGAGGCCATTGGTAGGGTGCAACATCCCAACATTGTGAGGATGAAGGCATATTATTATGCTAGTGATGAAAAATTGCTGATTTCAGAATTTATTGGGAATGGGAGCTTGCATAATGCATTGCATGGTAAGGATTAATCTGTTTTTGTTGTTGGTTTTTATCTGTTTTTTGTGTAGTTTTTATTGTTCAGGATTGGCTTTATGTGCTTAATGATATGACAATTGCATTATGGATTTTTGATTTGGCATGATGCCATGATCGATGAGCTATTGCCATTTGAGAAATTTCATGAAACTTGATTTGTGATAATGAAATGCAGCTTTGCATATTAGTCTTGTGAATGATTAGAGCTTCAGAATGCGCAAAGCTTAGAAATACGTTGGAGGTAGTCATCGTATCAGAAATGTTATGTCAGAGCTTCGCTCAAGATTAGCAAGAACGGAGATTGATTCTTGAAATTAGCTCTTAGGATTACAACGTGACAAAGTTGACGCGTGCGTCCCCTCTTCTAGGAGTGTTAAAATTAACTTCGAGTGACTATATTAGAAGGTCTCCAAGATATCTTCAATTTGTAGCAAAAACTTGTTCCAACACTGCGCCAAAAATGCACCATTTTGAAGATGTGTATAGTGTTGCGATAGAAATGGCGCCACTAATTTTTTCTGCCTTTTTGTCTTAAATTTATGATTTTAGTGTAATACTAAAATGGAATATTATGAAATATTCCTTTTTAGTGCATAATTTAGTGCAAACGGTTGGAGATGATTTTAGAATGCGTAAATGAATTTCAAAGAAAGGAAAGTTTCAATGTGCTAATATTCTGTGGAGGTCTCTGTGACTAGGTTCTCTGAAGCATAGGCATTCTTTCGATGTTCTTTCATCGAAGCAGCAAGTTTTTTTTAATAAGTTGGGAGTAGTAGTTGAAGGGGAGAGCATAAATTTCAAAGAAATTGAATGATACAGGGTTCGTTCGAATCTTGGTCAACACCCTTACAAAGGTTGAGCAATACTACTTGAGCTACAAGTTGGTCATCGAAGCAGCAAGTTATTGCTGAAAACTCGGCATCTTAGAAGTTTTTTCCAGGGAATTCTCTGTCTTGATTAGTGTATTCATTTCTGGCACATGTGAACTGCGAAACTTATGTTCTTTATAGTATCTTTACAAAAAAAGGTCTATGTGCATAATTATCATCCTTTGTGTAAAATCCCTTTCAAAAGCTTTGACAAATTTCCCGCAAGCACTATAATATTCTTCGTTTTTGCTCTTTGCGTGGTGCAGGACCTGTGAATAACTCGTCTCCCCTATCATGGGCCGCGAGACTCAGAATTATTCAAGGAGCAGCAAAGGGTCTAATGCACATTCACGAATGCAGCCACAGAAGATACGTCCATGGAAACATAAAATCGTCCAAAATCCTCCTTGACGGTGACCTGAAACCGTACATCTCAGGATTCGGTCTGTCCCGGCTCGTACAAGCCACCTCAAAATCTTCAAATGCATCTTCCAGAAGTTCAATTCCATCGACCGTTGACTATTTGGCACCCGAAGCTCGGGATGCGAGTAGCAAATTCACACAGAAATGTGATGTGTATTCATTTGGTGTGGTGCTTTTGGAAATTCTTACGGGTCGATTACCGGATGGCGAGGGACTTGAGGGGCTTGTTAGAAAAGTTTTTCGTGGAGGACGACCGTTGTCTGAAATTATCGATCCGGCTCTTTTGCACGAGGTTCAGGCAAAGAAACAAGTTGTTGCAACATTTCATATTGCATTGAATTGTACGGAACTGGATCCGGAGATGAGGCCTAGGATGAGGACAGTTTGTGACAATCTTGATTGTGTATAATTGTAGTGACTATGTGTGAAATTCTGTATATATTGGAGAAGTGTTTTTGTAGCAGCTTATGTAGGTGTTTCAAGTGCCTAAATACTCTTGTTTTATGGGAAAGTGGAGATGCCTATATAGTTTCTACTATGTCCATTAACTCGCTTTCTTGGTTTCTGGATATTGGTCAAATGGTATGAAGGTGGAGGCGGATAGAGATGGCAATGGGAATGGGTAGAATTCGGATAGGATTCATTCTCCATCCTCATCCCATCGGGTATTTAATTTTCATACTCATATCCATACTCAATTTTCATATTCATCCCATCGGGGGATCGGGTATGCATACCCTATTATCATCAAATTTGAGTTATTTCGAAGCTATGGATATTTACTAAATTATTAAGTGGAAAAGAAGAAGAAGAAAAAAGAATAAAAAATAAGGATTAGCGAGCTAAATATTATCGAAAAATAACAAAATATTATAAAAGACAAAGCACATGAGTTAGTGGATTTTGATCAGAAAAGAAACTTATTTTTAAATATAAATAAATAGATATGTATATATGTGTATAAATAAATATATTATATATATATTATATAATATTATTTGATCGAGTATCGGGTAGGGTATGAGTAAGATGTACCTAGACTAGACCCACCCTCACATCCATACCTGAAAATACACATACTCATGTACCCATTTATTTAATTGGGTACAAAAATACCCTCCATATCCTTCTCCGCTAGGGTGGGTATCGGATCCTCCATTGAGTTCAGAGGAAATTGCCATCCCTAATGACAATTGTACCGGACCCGTGGCCATGGGTACCCGCTCCGCCCCCGATTGGGGCCAGTTTTTTTACTTCTGATTGGGGTCGGCTCAGAGTCGGGGTAACCCAAAATACTATCTAGTGGGGACGGAGCGGGATGGTATTTATATATCCGCCTGTGTCCGGACCCGGAATCCGATCCGACGCACTAATACACGTGTCCATTTATATGTATTGTTAATGATTTATTTTTTTATACACTTTATTTCATTTCTTCCTCAATTCATACGAATGGAAAGTGATTAAATATTATTGTATTTGTTTCGGTATAGTATATACTATTAATTTTTTTTATGTTAATGAATTATAAACTTAAATAGATAAAAATAACACATTTAAATTTTGTTGGAGAAAAAATTATACCTTGGGTCGGGGATGGGGATAAATAATTTTCCCCGTCCGGGAACATAGCAGGGCGGGGGACAAAAAAAATTGGAATCGGAGATGTTGATGGCAAAATTTGCCCTACCCCACCCCATTGCCACTCCTAAAGATTTTAAGGTGGAAAACGGAAAACACAATAAATTTTACATTTGGGGTGACATAATAGTAAGAGATATTTTTGTTTATGCTAAAAACAATTTTAGCATTTTGTAATAAATTTAAAGGAAAAACTTATTGAGAATTTAAAAGTATATTTGGTTGAATTTAAAGATTATATGAAATTGGAGGGGCCATTTGAAATACATTGTCCTAAAAACAAGAATAATAAATTTAGAACATATAGCAATGTGTAATATTAACAAAATATTTCTCCAAATTATTATTTCTAAACACATAATATCAACTCTTCCAAATTAATTGTAATTAATTAGATTTTCCTCTAACCATTTTTCCAAAATGGCACTCCATTTGTCACTCGATCTAGTAAAATTGTTTTGAAATAAAGAATTCGAAAATCCTTCATTTTTTTAATTTCTTATTATTATTTTCCCTCCCCCACAAAAAAAAAACTAATTTTCTTTCAAAAAACAGTTAATGGGTCCCGCACTTACCGTTGGTCTTTCATTCTCCATCTCCAAAAAAACTCTGTATTTTGTATTGGGCGAAAAAAAAAAAAAAAAAAAAACTTCCATTTCACCAACCTTCACGAATCTTTAGTTTGATAATATGTTACGAACCCTAATCCCAAATCTTTGGTTCCACTTGAAACCCATCCCAGATTGCCAAATAATTTTATAATTACAGCTTTTTCGGTTCCGTAAAAAAAAATTACATCGGTCAATTTTCAAATTTGTTCACGATCTATTGAAAGGGGAGCTTAAAAATTGGTAAATTTTGTTGAAAATTTTCAACATTTCAAGGATTTTATGCAGGAAATTGTGGGATTTGATCGAAGGGGGAGATCGAGAGTGGCATTTGGCGTCTAGGGTTTGCGACGATGTCAAATTTGTACGGAGGGGATTTTAATCAGAAGATTGATTATGTGTTTAAAGTCGTATTGATCGGAGATTCGGCAGTCGGAAAATCCCAATTGCTGGCTAGATTTGCTAGGAATGAGTTCAGTTTGGAATCGAAGGCCACAATTGGGGTTGAATTTCAGACCAAGACACTTGTGATTGATCACAAGACTGTCAAGGCACAGATTTGGGATACTGCTGGTCAAGAAAGGTTTGGTTCTGGCTTTAATTTTTCGAATCGTTCGGGTGAATTTTGATCTTTGTTTTTCCAATGTTGTTGGTTGTAGCTGTTGCAAATGTTACGAAGATTATACATGATATTTAGCTGGATGAAGAGTTTTTTTTTATCATGAAATGAATTTATATGCTAGTGATTATTGGATAATGTTGTCATGTGTGCTATTTTACGAAGCTCGGTTATTATTAGGTGAATCGAAGTGGACTTCTTGTATTGATTTATATGGGAAATCTTGGTCAGTTCTTTTTAGGGCATTGATATAACACCTGATTTCATTAGCAATTCTGGCTATTTAGGGAATGTTTGCAAAAACTTTTGCCTTCTATATAGGATGTCGTCTATAAGCGACAAATAGGTGAGAATCGGATGGTGTTAATGTTTGAATAATAAGTTGTAAAAGTACTTTGGAGTGTTTGCAAAAATTTTTGTTTTTAGAAGAAGTGGTTTATTGTAGCAAAAGTAAAAGTAGATGAAAATATAGTGTTTGCAAATAGAATTAGAATTCGAGAACCAGAAGTTGAGATGTTTGGTGAAAAAATTCTAAAGGTGCTTATTTATTTGTAAATGTCAAACCAGAAGCAGAATCAATTATCTAAAGCACCCTGCTTTTAGATTCTGATTAAATGAGGCATAATCAAAAGCAGAAGTTGGCTTTTGCAAACACTAAAAAGTGATTTTTTTCCCAGTCAAATGCTAAGAATCACTCTTTTAGTGATTACAAAGCTCCCTAACTATGTAGAATGAAAAGAAAAAGTTGGCATTTGCAAACACTAAAAAATGATTTTTTTCTGCCAAATACTGAGAATCACTTTTTTGTAGTGATTGCAAACACTCTCTAAATTATTTTTTTTGAGGGAACTCCCTAAATTATATTGAATGAAAAACAAAAGTTGGCATTTGAAAACACTTAAAACTACTACCTTTTTCCCAGCCAAAAGCTGACAATCAATTTTTTAAAGTGTTTGCTAACACTCTCTTAACTAGTCCTTAATAGTTGCTTGGTATAATGTCTAGAACAATGCTACTAGCTATAATCATTTGTTTGGCCTTAATTTTTTTTTTGATCTATCCTAGGTATCGAGCGGTAACAAGTGCTTACTACCGAGGTGCAGTTGGCGCGATGTTAGTTTACGATATCTCTAAACGCCAATCGTTCGACCACATGGCCAGGTGGCTCGAGGAACTAAGAGGGCACGCTGATAAGAACATAATTATAATGCTCATTGGAAACAAGTGCGATTTGGGGACTCTTCGAGCGGTTCCAACAGAGGATGCTCAGGAGTTTGCTGAAAGGGAGAATTTATACTTTATGGAAACATCAGCGCTCGAAGCAACAAACGTTGAAAGTGCGTTCATGACGATTTTGACAGAAATATATCGAACCGTAAGCAAGAAAACTTTGATTGCCAACGATACTTCTGACTATTCAAAATCGGCGTCTTTGAAGGGTACGAAGATTGTCGTTCCTGGTCGTGAAGGAGATGGTAATGCAAAGGGTGGTTGTTGCATGAGTTCGTGATTCGTTTTTATGATTCTTAACATTTCCACTTATACGTACGTTAATTTATATACTTTTTTTCTTTTTCTTTTTTTGGCTTAGAATAGTGTTTTATTCTGATATGAATACCTTATAAACAGAGAAGTTTTGCATTTCAGATTGAAATGTGAATTAGGGAGATGATTATTTTTTACATTGCTGGTGTATAACTGAGTAAATTTGCTAATGAAGAAAAGTTTAGTCCTTTTTTTGGTGTTATAGGGTCATAGCACCATGGTTATGATTTTATGTTCCATTATTCCATATGAATCTGGTTCAGGTTGGGCCGTCGTTCGCCCTCCAGGTAAATTCGGATGCGGTCACAGCTTATACAGACTCGACGTGGACATTCGATTTTCGAACACCACATGTTCACATTGCCTAATGGGGTGGTTAAGGTGTTTTGGACCTTTGGTTGTTTGATGTGTTGCTTGATAAAAGAATGATGCCAAAATTGTGACCGAGGGTAGCCTTGTGTAGACTTAATAAACTGTAGGGATAATTACAAAAACTTCCACTAAAGTTAGGGGTAATTATAAAAAGACCCAAAGAAGTTTCAAAAAAAAAATTTGAGGTTTGGTTCTGTCTTATATGTTTTTCTTCCTTGAAACAATAGTAGATATATTAAACTCACAAAAATTACAAACGAGAGTCAACTGACCAATAATCCTAATGGATACAAGAGATCATCCAGTAAGGGATGGCCTAGACAACATGAACAAATTGAAGGCGAGTAGAAGCCTCATCTTGGAACATAACGAAAGCAAAAAAAAAAAAAAAAAAAACACAACAAAAGAAAAAGAAACACTTAAAAACAGAAACTAAAACACCCTTAAAGGAAGATCATGACACCCTCCAAGGAGACCAACACTTGGAAACACAAGCACATATCGGGCGACGGCGAATCACCACACACTCGCAAGTCAAACACAACTAATTTGAAATTGATTATGTCTTACATGTATGGGGACAATGTAATAATTTTATAAATGTAAATGAGATGTTTGAAATGCATTTGCTTATGAAGAGGATAAAATGTATTACATAATCAAATCTCAATCGGATTTTTGTAATTTTCAAACACCTCTGATTTTTTCTGTTATTAACTCAAACATCGGGATAGTTTTTTTAATTATCGCTATATTGTATGATTCTTGCCTACTCAACACTTTTGTTGCGCGATCCATCATTTTTTGTTTTGCGATTAATCAATTTATTTAAAGAGTGACCAATTCAATGACAAATATGATAGTAAATCATCGCCTTTTTGAACGATTCCCTTAAATTTAAGATAAAATCACACGTGATTGGACGCTTTGTGTAATTTTAAAATATTTATGGTTTTTATTTGTAATTATCCCAAACCTCATCGATGTTTTTGCAGTTATCCCTATTTTTTTTGAGTGATCACACCTAATGGGAGGCTTTTTGTAATTTTAAAATATCTATGTTTTTTTTATAATTATCCCCAACCTCAGGGGTGTTTTTGCAATTATCCATAAAATTTATAAGCACAATATAGATTGGGCAAAAAGGTAATTACCCTCATCAAACGTCTACAATTGACCTACCCGCTTTCAAGCAAATTTGAATTTCAACTGAAAATGAACACATCCCGCTCACGAGCTAAAATTTTTTTCACTTTCATTTCATTTTGAAATTATTTTCACTTTCGTTTCATTTGAAATTATTTTCGATTTCGCAGAAAATTTTCAATTCTGCTGTCCATGTCGTATAAAGTATCCCCAAGTTCTCACTGAATGATTTCATCTGTTGTTTGCGTTTTCATTTTAACCAGTGCTGGAGGTATTCGATACAATGCCGGAGTCAAGAGATCGGTTATCAAGGCAAGACGACGTCGTAGCAGCTTACAGTCGGAGACGAGTTTCGAGAAGTGGTGGTAGAAACATTATTGGGATGGGTAGTCCGATAATTTTTGTTGTAGAAGATGAAAATGAAGGGGGACAGGTAGCCGGAACTCCGATCCGGTGGAGAGATGCGGCGATGGTGGGTACACCTGGACGAATGGGATTGGATAGATCCAACGATGCTATTGGAAGGACGGAAATTGGGCGCACTGCACCGATTACAGGGCGTGAAAATTTGTCGCCGGTGGTGGGAAGTGGCGGTGGCCGTGGACGGGGAAGGGGAAGCGCTTTGCCGATTTGGTATCCGAGAAGGCCTCTCAATGACATTACTGCTGTAGTGAGGGTAATTTTCCCCCCTTTTTCTGTATTGAATTTATTTGGTTAATTTTAGCTCAGAATGTTGATTGATTTACTTGGATCTTATAAATATGGTTTGAAATGATGGTTTCCGTTTATGAACACTTGTTTGGTTCTATAGTTTTTAACAACTTGTTTGTTAGTTTATATGTAATTCCATGAAAAGATGCATCTTAGATAGAACTCCAGCTCAGAAAATCTGAAATTTAGAAACTGGGCAAAGAATTTGTAATTGTGATTTTCGCCATTTTATTGAATGAGTGTTTTCAAAAACTTCTACATTTGAAAAGAAGTGATTTTTTAATAAGCTGGGAAGTACTGGTTGGATTGGAGGGGGGATAAATTTTAAAGAAATTGAAAGATACCAGGTTCGAACACCGGTCAATACCCTTACAAAAGGGTGAGCAATACCACTTGAGTTAAAAACTCGTGGTCCGAAAAGAAGTGATTATATGCATTAGAAGTGAAAAACTGTTGACAATCAAAAGTTGTTAGTGTTTCTAAAAAAGAAATTGAAAGCTGATTAAGTTAATATTGAGTGTTTAGTGAATAAGTTATAAAAATGCTTTTACATGTTCTAAAATGAAATCAGAAGCATAATCATATATCTAAAGCACTCATCCCTTGCTTTTTCAGATTCTGATTAAATTATACAGAACTAGAAGTAGAAGTTTTCTTTAGCTAAATAAATCCTGACAATCACTTTTTTCAAGAACTCACTTAAGCACCTTATGATTTTCAAAGGATCTTCCAAACATTAAGCATTCTATCTCAATTCTCATCCCTAGATGTTTCTCTTCATAGGCAATCGAAAGAAGAAGAAAGTGCGGCGAAGACCTACAAACAGATCGTCCATCTGTAAGCGACATTTCAATAATTTCACCATATCCCACAATTTCAACTAGACGTTTTCCGCCAACCATCGGTAAAGTGCCCAAGATATTACATAATATCACCCATCACAACGATGGAGAGGATTCAGCTTATCTGACTCCACAAAAGAAACTACTTAACAACATCGACACGGTAGAAAAAGTCGTGATGGAGGAGCTTAAGAAGCTGAGGAGGACACCGTCGGCTAAAAGAGAAGAACAGAAGAAAAGGGTACGGACATTAATGTCAATGCGCTAGCTAATCTTGATGGTTTTGTGGCTGATCATCTATTGATGATTGGAAATTTTCAGTTTTATTTATTATCATTTCTTGATGACAAACTATCTCTTGTATTATTGTCATCCTGATTTCTCTTATAAGCTATAAGCTGCTTTGCTTGGTCCTTATCTGACTGAAAGTTGGTGAGGATTTCAGTAAGTTATATAGAGTTTCATCGTATGTGTTTCATAGTATTATTGTAGGAATTGCAACTTGCAATCTAGCTGTTTTCTATATTTAATGATTAGATGTAAATAAAGGTTATAGAGTTTGAATATTACAGGGTGGAGTAGGGTGGAGTGTTTTTCTAAGTTCTTTTTGGTAATAATTTACAATATATACTAAAACAGAAAACAAAGTTTACACATGTTTTCACATCATAGGCCTTTGTCAACTTTCCATTCTTCCTATTCCAAATGGCGGTTCAGATTTATTAATGCGGCAATCCGATGTACGAATTTAAAAGATAATAAATAATCCAAACAACAAATTTAAAAAATAACAAATAAATGAAAAATCAAGAATTATATCTACAGTATATTTTATATTTACAAGGTAGAGTGCTTTCTAAGTTCTTTTGGCAATAATATTACTTAATGTCGAGTTCTTGAATAAACATTTATTTTTTCAAGTGCTAATTTTCCAGTTTTTAGTGCAAATGATGGGAGGAGAGGAGTCACCATTATTAATTACATCTACTTAAAATATTTCTATTTTTAAATTATATTTATCTAATTGGACACATTGCATATATTTTCATAATTATAATATTATATATTATATATTTTTATATTATATATTTACATAAAACTCATCCTAATTCATTAATCCATTCATATTTATATTTTCACGCAAAAATCAATAAATTATCAATATTTAATTTTCAAGACTAGAAATAGGGCCATGAAAATATTACCATACATGACTCAAGTCTCCCATCACCTTGTTGTGTCTTTTACTAAAGTAAATGAATGCCACATGTAAAATAAAGATACGCTCCGCTGATAAATTGAAACACCAAATGAAAAACCTGGTCGCTTCTTTTATTTTTTTATTTTAGTTTTATGACTTAAATTTTGGGAAAACATCTACTTTTGGTATTAATTATTTATTAATTTGATCTAATTTGTTAAAACATCGTTTTGCACGATAAATTATTAAAAAAAATCAAATTATTAGATAAAGATAAAAATTTGTATGAGACAGTCTCATAATAATATCCACAAGACAAATCCTATATGTAAATAGAATTCAACCCAAATCCAAATCTATAAAAAATATCTATATTTTTGGTGTTTTGTAAATTCGTCTAATTAACTTAATCCATAAAACCACTTCTTAGATAAATTAGCCCCGTCCCTCTCTTTTGTTGTTGGCCTAGGCCCCAAACAAATCATTGAGACAATATATTAATGGATAAATCACAAAACGAGGTGGCACATGGTCCCTTACATCTAAATCCACCGTGTCAAACCACCATCTTCGCCGCCCCCAGTTTCAGTTCTCTCTCTCTCTCTCTCTCTCTCTCTCTCTCTCTCTCACACACACACACACACACAATCTTATCTGTTTTTGGGTCCTATATTCGCATAGAGTCCGTTCTTTTACAAATTCTTTCAAGTCTTTTGTATGTCAATGCCAATAAATTCTTTTTACCCTTTCTTCAATCGGTTCTCTCTTCCCTTCTTGTAACATATTTAATTGTCTCAGGTCTCCAGATCTAGGTTTCATACTCTTGATTTCTTGATTTTGTGCATAAAATTGAAAACCCTGACTGTTTTCATCAAATTTCTGATGTGGGTTTCTTTCATATTGATAAAAAAATCCAATCTTTTTCAATTTTTATAATCTTTTCTTTTTTTAAACAAATTCATCTGAAAGATATGGTTACTGTAAATATGGGCACCCTTTACTATGTTCTTGATCATGTATATGGTGCATTGTTGCACAGAACAAAATTAAGCCCTCCATTTTTCTCCAGAGGATGGGGTGGCACAAAGCTTGACCTTTTGGAGAAAATGATAAATCAATTGTTTCCTGAAGTAGAAGGCCAAAACTGGCCTCCTAATTTGGTGCAGCCAATTTGGAAAACAGTTTGGGAATCAAAACTGCTTGTCTTAGAGAAGGGGTTTTAGGACACCTTGTGATGAGCAGCTTTATAATGCATTGCCTCCTGAGAGTCACACTGCAAGGGTTGCTTTCCTTTCTCCGAAATTCGTGCCGCCGCAAAAGATGGCTTGTGTTGTTCATCTTGCAGGTAAAATATCTGATCAATTTTTGGTGTATTGCTGTATAATGTGTTTCAATATCTATAAATAAATGAAAATATGGCTTATGACTTTAAACGATGGCGCGATGATCCGTATAGCCGACGCCCACATAGTGGGATTAAGGCTTAGTTTGTTGTTGTTGTTGTTTTGCTGTATAATGTGTTTCAATGAAGACATCTTGCTTTCGAGCTTATTGCTTTTTTGTTTGATATGTCATTAGATTTGAGCTAGAATGTGTGTATGTTCTTAGTTTTGTAATAGGGGTGGCCATTTGTGATACGACACGAATTAACACATTATAAGCGGGTTAGGTTTGAGTAAGTGGGTTAGGGACGAGGTTTGGCGGGTTAGGGTCAGAATTTGGTCGAACCAAAATAACACGAATAATAAACAGGTCAGGAATTCTGACACGAATAACATGAATTTTATGTAAGCCGAACACGGCATTAAGATGGCTTGTGTTGTTCATCTTGCAAGTAAAATATCTGATGATCAATTTTTTTTTTGCTGTGCAATGTGTTTATATGAAGACATATTGCTTTTGAGCTTATTGCTTTTTCTTTGATGTGTCATTAGATTTGAGCTAGAATGTGTTTATGTTCTGAGTTTTGTAATAGGGGTGGCGATTTGTGACACGACCAAATTAACTCATTGACAGTTAGGGTTAGAATCGGGTTGGACCACAATAACACGGATAATAAACATGTTGGGTTAGGGGTGGCCATTTGTGGTAAGACATATTGCTTTTGAGCTTAATGCTTTTTGTTGGTATGTCCTTATATTTGCGCTAGAATGTATCTATGTTCTGAGTTTTGTTATAGGGGTAGCCATTTGTGGTAAGACACGAATTAACACGTTATAAGTGGGTTAGGTTTGAGTAATCGGGTCAGGGGTGAGGTTTGAAGGGTTAGGGTCAGAATCCGGTCGGACCAAAATAACACGAATAATAAACAGGTCAGGCTAGAGTTGAGAATTCTGACACAAATTGCCACCCCTATTTTCAAAGCAGCTATGATGAAGATAATTTGGCTAACAATCTAAGTCCGTTTTTCACTTAATCTTTTGTTTTTTCCTTATGTTCTAGTGTGTGTGCTGATTATTGCAGGGGATATATTTGATGTAGTTTCATTAGGAAAAACTAAATTCAATATAAAATGTTTGCCAGAGTTCCACGAGCATGAAGAAATTCAGCCTGGAAATTTGAACTTCTTAGAGGTGCTCTCGGAATTGTTTTTAGAAATTATTTTGTTCATTTTTCAGTAGCAATCCGAGTTCCTTGTTCTACTGGCATACATGTGAATTTGAATTGTTCGTACATGTGTGGGTGTGCACACATCAACATTTATGTTACACTTTCTCGAAGATTTTTGTTAATCAATTAATGGAAAATCCGAGTTTTTGAACATGGATTTGCCAGTCACGACAATGATTCGAATATATCCTTTCTTTCAGGCACAGGAGACCATGCATTTGAGCGGAGGTTGCGTCTTGGCGGGCCTCTATTGAAAGAAAACATAGCAACAATGGTGCTTGAGAGGTCAAACTGAATATATATCTGTTAACTAATAGCTCTGACAAAATACAGATTTTCATCAAGTTATGGGATCTTAATTCAAGCTATGTATTTTACAGCCCTTTCTATGGAAGAAGACGTCCTATGCTGCAACGAGGGGCAAAACTTTTTGTGTGTCAGCGATTTGCTTTTATTAGGAAGAGTTACGATCGAAGAGGCACGTAGTCTTTTATACTGGTTGGACTATGAAGCAGGGTGCGGGAAAATGGGTGTCTGTGGGCTTAGCATGGGTAAGACTTAAACCTTATTTGATTACTTCTTAAAGAATTAAAAATTTAGAGTATTTGAATTTCTTTGAAATTTATGGGTAGATCTTATTATTTATTAATTTATTTGCTGTGACAGTCTTGAAATAAATGAAAATATTGCTTTAGATCGATCGTGAACGATGGCGTGATATTATCCATATAGCCGATCCTACATAGTGGGATTAAGGCGTAGTTTGTTGTTGTGACAGAAATTATGAATGGTGCAGTAAATTAACTGAAGAGATAATTACAAAAACACTCCCGAGGTTTGGGCGAATTACAAAAAACCCGGGAGATTTTTGAAAATTACAATCCCCCCCTTGACTTTTGATTATGTCTTACATTTTCCTCCTTTATAAGCAAAAAAACATTTCAAATCCCCCCGACATTTATCGAAATATTACAGTTACCCCTTAAATTTAAGACAAAATCAAACTTTAAGGTTTTTTTATGTAATGTTAAAAATTATCTGGATTTTTTTGTAATTACTCCATACCTCAGGGGTGTTTTGTAATTATCCCTTAACTTAATTTAGAACTTGTAGATAAATGTAAAATCGTCAACTGGATTTGTTCAGCATACATTACTTTGTCATAGCCATAGAAAAACATCTAGACGAGTGCATATAGATACACAATCATAAGCAAATTTTGTCAGAAATTTTTGCACACATATATCTAGATTCTAGATAGAGTTATGTTAGTAATATAGCTTATGGAAAGAAGGAAAACTGAGTCCTTGTTTCGGCTTAATGTATTCCTGGCCCTTCGTTGTTTCACTTTCGAGCAAAGTAGCATTTCTCTTCTCATTTTCAGTTCTTGAAGTTATTTTGCCCTTTAAGGTTTGATTCCGTTTAAATTTAAGGGGATAACTGTAATAATTCTATAGATGTTAGGGGGATTTTGAAATATTTTTAAATCCCCCCTGTAATTAGATCGAATCTCACGTTTTTTTGGGTAATTATCCCTATATTTTATTTTCTAGGAACAATTGTGTGCATACAAAACTATATTCGAGAATGAGCTGTAAATACTTTTCTTATTTCCCTCTGCTTTTGAGTGTTTTTGTACATTTCTTACACGAATGTAGGCAGAGTACATGCTGCTATGGTTGGATCCTTACACCCCACACCTATTGCTACGCTCCGTTTCTTTCACCACATTCTGCTGTCGTGGCATTCTGTGAAGGGGTATTAAAGCACGCCACGGCATGGGAAGCTCTTAAAGAAGATCTCTCCATGCACAAGGCCGCCACGACGCTCGAGGAAGCGAGGGAGCGCATGCGAAACGTGTTGTCTCTAACTGATGTCACGCGTTTTCCTGTACCCAAAAATCCCAATGCTGTTATATTTGTTGCTGCCACTGTAAGTAATATAGTTGTCACTTTTTGCATATGATTTTTTATGGTAAAAACAAAAAGATTGAATTTCTCAAATGTTTTTCTTTAGTTCAAGTAAGTATAATTACAAAAAAAAAAAAAAAAAAAACCAGAGGTTTTTGAAAATTGCGAAAAAATCCCTTGAGGTTGATTCCATCTTACATTTTCTTACTTCATAATCAAAAAACATTTAAGGAATCCCCATAATATTTATATAAATATTATAGTTACCCCCTTATATTTAAGTCAGAATCAGAATCAAATCTGAGGGGGTATTTTAATTTTATAATTTTGAAACATCTCTGGATTTTTTTTGTAATTACCTTAGTTTTTTTTCTTTGTAATTATCCCTTAAAGTAAATTATTTCAAGCTTTTAAATCTTCGTAATTAGAAAAGTTTAGGCTGTGATTGTTTGTCTTTTCATTCCGTTCACTTTCATTTTTGAGTAAATAGTGGTGATCTTTTTTTTTTTTTTGAAGTGACAGTTGGATGTATACAGAAAAAAAACACAATTAATTGTGTTGATGTGATAGAGAATCTTTTAGATATGCTGATTTTTTGTGGATTTTTTTCTGGGAAACACTAATCTAAAATAAAATGCCAAAAAATTGAATAAAAATAAAAAATTTGAACCAAAAATAAGCAATATGAACAAAAAGACTAAGAGAATAATAATAAAAATTGTGAAAAATAAAAAAAAACCGAAATTCTTTATATGTATAGGAGGGGAGAGAAATAAATAGTATGGTTGGGTATTAGGAAATCTGAGGGAGAAAGAGAAACGCATGTTAATTTCTCTCCAATTTTGGAGAGAAACACAACCTTAGCTTTTGTTTCTGAAAAACCTCCATCATTTTCCAAGGGTTATTGTGCAGTTAAATTGAAACAATACAACCCACACCCCCTTTTTTGCAGGATGATGGCTATATCCCGAAACACTCCGTATTGAGCTTCAAAAAGCTTGGCCAGGATCGGAGGTGAGGTGGGTTTCTGGCGGCCATGTATCGTCTTTCCTTCTTCACAATGGGGCGTTCGAAAGGCCATTGTGGACGGACTTAATCGGTTACAATGGAAAGAATCTCCTTTATGATTGATTTTCTTCATGTATCAAAATGAAGAAGAGACCACCTCATAACATATATGGTAAGTTCACATTTGTATACTGAACAGTTAGTTGAATCTTGAGGCACCCAAATGAATATAAAGGGGTGCTTTGTAACTTTTTAATCTCTAATTTTTTTTCTTAAAAGAATAATGTATTGTTGTAAAATTCAATAAAATTATGAAATTGTTCATATCATATCTGTTCCTTGATTTTTCCTTTTTTCCCCCCCTTTGAAGGAGATTAGGTGTGAATATATTTCTTTTGAGCATGTACGAACATATGTACCAATCTGAACTTATATACTTTGGGAGTGTTTGCAAAAACTTTTGCTTATAGAAGTAGATTACTATAGTAGAAGTAAAAGTAGTTGAAATCGGAAGTTGGTAGTGTTTGGAAATAAAATCGAAGTTGAGATCAGAAGTTGGAAAAATGCTTATCCATTTGTAAATGTCAAATTAGAAGCTGAAGCAGAAATATAAACCACTCATCTTCCTGCTTTTAAATTCTGATTAAATGAAGCAGAATCGGAAGTAGAAGTTGACATTTGCAAATACTTCGAATGCTTTTGGATTCTGATTAAATGACGAAGAATCGATCGAAGCATAAGTTACATTTGCAAACACTATGAAGTGGTTTTTTCAGCCAAAAGCTAAATGTGTTTTTTTCTAGTGATTGCAAACACTTCCTTTGTTTAGTTGTTCTCATATACTTCATTGATATGTTCTTGTGTTGTGCTCATCTATGATCTAACATATAGTCTTCCCTAAAATGGCAAAGTTTCCAACAAAATTTTCCGCATATAACATAACTATTCCCTTTCCACATGCCATGTAAATATAAATCCATATATATTATTTAGGGATAATTACAAAAATACCCCTGAGGTTTGGTTTAATTACAGAAAAACCCAATCATGTTTTAAAATTACAAAACACCCCTTCAGGTTTCGTTTTGTCGTAAATTTAAGGGGATAATCGTAATATTTTTGTAAACGTTAGGGTTTTTTAAATATTTTCAAAAAAACATCGGTTGACATCTTTTCCATCTAAAAAGGATGTTTCATCTTCAGAATAGTCAATTTCGACCTTTTGTAAAAGATTTTTATAGTGTAATTTCATGTCTTTGGCTCCAATATTAGCGGCCCGAATCTGTTTGCCTTGGCCGACCCAATTTTTACTCTTGGCAGACAGTAAAGCGAGCCAAACCCCCATCATTTGACAACTCTAAATTTCCACCGGATGAATTGATTGACATGTGCATAAAAGCTACCATATGAAAAAGCAACGTTTGATTTATGCTTCAAAATTAATATGACAACTTTTATACACGTGTGAATTATTCGTGCAATAGAATAGGAAATGAAACACCATTTTGCAACCGACGATACCATCCGGTTAGCCTATGGGCTCGTTTATCTGAATCTCTGTATGTACATCTCTATCACAAAACCAAAAAAAAAAGGTAAAAAGGAATTACAAAAAAAAACTATTTTTTTAGAAGATAAAATTGAAAATTATATCAATGCAACAAATATGTCTAGCTAGCTAGTAATTAATTAATTAACATATTTCTTTAATTTTATTCTTATTCGTGGCGGGGACGCGCCAACCAGAGTGAGCTGAGAGCATGAAGGCGGTGGAAATATTCTCCGATGGCCACAAAACACCGCGCCGCTTGCCGGGTCGTCAGAGTTTGGTGTAGCCGGTGAAGGGTTTGGTGCCTTAGGTTATCAGCCTGTCATGAGTTTAATCAATTTTCTTTAATAATTTTTTTTTATCATAATTTAAAAATATAATTGAAAAAAAAAGTTAGGATTGATCTATAATTAATTAGATTAGTTTTACAACTCCTCATGCATGTATCTTGACTTTTGATTAATCAGTTATATTAAATTCTACCTTTCATATTTTCTACATTGACAAGATCAATCAATAATAGCCAAGAAACTAATTAGGGCCATATATCCATTGAGTTGCATGTAGTGTGTTGGTGCAAGATTGCAAGTGTTGACTTTTGTTTCTAGAAGCTTGAGTTTGAAAAAAATATGGAGTATATGATAGAGAGAGAAACATTTTTTGTCATCCCAATCTTTCAAGGTTGTTCGACTTTGCTACCTAATTTTTTTTGACACTTTACCTTCGTAAGTTCACTAATTTTTCAAATTGCCTCATCCAATTTACTTTTGTTAGAAAATTCAACCGAAATTCCATCTCATTCACATATCTGGAATCCAAATTGCCACCGTAACAATCCAACACACAAATCATGTAATGGGATTCCAGGTGCCTCGGGAGGCATATTTCAACCTAGTAAATGGCGCGAGTGACGTGTTGTTCATAATTGATACATTAGAAGTTCGAATCTCTGCAGTAGCAGTGCATGGAGGAGGATTTCTTGTGTGGTGGCTCAGTCTATGGCAACTTAGAACACTAACTTGTTAGAACATATCTCGCGATTCACCTCTTCTACCAAGTTTTACAAGGACAGTGGAGGCCTAAGGAATAAGGTTATCCCTTTTTATGTTATGGGATTCCAGAAAAAAATTCCACCAAAATGATCGGATATGACAATTTGAAAAACTCTATGAACTTTGTGGAGATAAAGTATTAAAAAAATGGAAGTTAGAAACATTTTCCTATATGATAAATTATAAAAGACTCGAGGTCGACTCAGCCACACCCGTTACAATTAAAAATTCAACTTTTAACACGTGTCTGACATGCACATCAATTGGAAAAGGAGAATTTAAATTCGCCCACCAAACAGTGTAACAAAGTCATAGAAAATGACAATTGACTATTGTTTTCCCTTTATAATGGGTTGGAAAGGAAAATTTTATGTATAGAAATCATGACCAGGGAATAGGGTTGGAAACAGGCCAAACTACCTATAGGATCTTACGATTTGACCTTTATTTTGGTAGATTTAACCCATTTTAATAAATAGGTCGAGATGAAAATCTTCTTGTAAGTCATTTATATAAATATGTCGGACCTGAAACTTTTAAAATAGTCATCCAAAACAATAATAAAGCGATCTATTTAATTGTGGCCTATAGATATGAAAAATATAATATATTTTATATAATTTATTAATAATATTCTTTTTATATAATTATTTAATTATTATAATAGATAAAATATATTTTTAAAAAAATAGTAAGTAGGCTTTTAATAGGCTCAAGCGGCGGAGCCACATGGTGGCTCGGGAGGCCTAGCCCCCAACTTTTTCTTTTTCCTTTTTAGTACCTATATTTTTAATATTTAGTATTTTGGCCCCCTCATAATTTTGTTGGAAAAAATTATTCCATGAATTATATTAAGTTAAATTGGAGATTTTGTACATGGGTCTTATTTTATCTTATTATCATCTTAAAATTATATGATTCATCAAAAGGTGGATTTCTCATTATTATTTGCTAATATATATTGAAAAGAAATTTATAAAGAAAAATGATAAATTAAATTGTAGATAATTTTATGATATGCAAAAGAGACTCTAAACAAGTTAAGGATTTAATGATGTATTTTGTAAAAAATTACTAATGAATATTAATATATTCTTTTGATACAAATGTAATATATACAAACTTTATTATTTTGTATATATACACAAATGTCATCTTTTGTTTTTACTCTTGGGTAGAGGCGTCAATTTCGACCACGACACGATAACTTCGACACTAACTTAACACGAATTTATTATTTTTTGAATATTTAATGTATTTTTATTTATAATTTTAATTTTTTTCTCCATTTTTTTATTTATTTTTCGTGTCAACTTTAAATTATATAGATTTTTTGTGTCGTGGTCGGTCGGGTTATCCGTGTTACAAATGGGTCATGTTAGGTGTCGTGTATCTTGACACAAATAATTGAACGGATCGTGTTTGGGTTTGTCTCGGACCTATAATATCGTAATGGTCGAACACGACCATGAACACGAAACACGATAAGATTGACACCCTTACTCTTGGCCCCCACGGTTGTCCCAGCTCCGCCCCCGGGCTCGAGCGACTTATTGTTTAAAAGGCCATACTTGAGTTGAAAAAAAAACTATTATATTTAATGAATGACCATATTTAGGCTAAAACAATGTGAACATGGCCTAGGCCTTCCAAGAAGCAAAGCCCGCCCGACCTATTTCCACCCTACCACTACCAAAGGAGGATTGTTCATGAATATTTCTTTGCCACCAATTTCATATTATTCCTATATACTGAACAATTTGAATTATTTAAAATATATATATATATATATATATATAACCACTATATATACACATATATATATATATTCATTATATATATATATATATTAGTATCAATCCAAGAAAAGATGCATGTAACATATCTACTTTCATGAAATTAAAACTGATCAAAAAAAAAAAAAATCAAGGTGAAGGAGAAATATGGTGGGTGGTCAATTTCATATATGGTACAAGTCAAACATATGTGAAAATGACATCATGCAAAAACATGGGGCATAAATAATATAATATCTACATGACAGAGATATGTCTTTGTCCCATCCCTTTTTCTGGATTATAAATAATTGGAATTGGAGCATATATACCTTCTTCTTGTACAGAAATTCATGCACCTAATTTTGGATGATTTATGATTTGGACACCTTTCCCTATTTATTTTCCCTTCAAGATTCTTTCTTTTTTATATATGTATATATATTTTAAATTTTCTCCACCATGTTTAAAACTACTTAATTACATGAGAAAGCAAATTATAAAAAGGATAAAAATATAAAAGAAATTAATGAAAGGGATCTTAGATTTTTCTTCTAATTTCCTTAACGTCATCATTTGCTATATTTCAGGTAAATTGAAATTTTAGTCATGTATCCATAGGAGTTTGACAATAATAATCCTTCAATAATCACTATTTAAAAAGAAGGTCTTATAACTTTCAAAAACTCTAGATTTCACCCCTTTGCTCGTCGAAAGTTGAAAGATTTGCCAAAAGTCGAAATATTTCTAGCCTAAACCCGTTGATGTGGAAGTTATAAATCAAGTATGCCCCAATCACTATGTCAACTAACTTAAAGGTTATCCACATAAGCAAAATTAATTTCTATATGAGCATGTTTGACTGAAAACGTGGACACATGAATTTTTCCACAAATTTTCCATCTTCCACTAACCAAATAACTGAAATTGAGAGTCATTTTGAAAATTACATGATTCTTTTTTACAAATTATGATTTTTGAAGGATTATTATTGCCTTCAAGCGTAGGAGTGTCAATCCCAGATACGACACGAATCTGACCTAAAGTTACTGAGTGAAACACGAACACGACTAACACGAAGTTACTGCAAATTTGTCTAAGACCTAGTTGTTTTTTATTTTTATTTTATTTAATTTTTGGTATATTTTGAGCACATGCACAACCCAAAATCAAATCGTGAAACCAAATACAAACCCAACCCATGACCCAAATTGACACCTAACCTTCAAGACTACAAACCTAAGACATGCTTGCATGCATATATACCATTGTAACGCCCTAAATTATGTGTCTAGGAAATTCAGTTAAATAAAATTGTTGGTATATATAATTATATAATTAATTACCTGTCGAACAAAACCTTCAATGGTTGAGAGCTTGTTGATGGCAACAGCCATCTGAGCCATATAACTGTTCATGTTTGGTGAAATGCTGAGTGAATCAGAAATTATGGTCTCTGAGAGTGATTTATTTAGAGCCTCCAAACCCTGAGACAAAGCTTCTTCTGCTTCATGTGTTGATTGCTGGAGCCCACATATTCCCACCACTTGTTGCTCTGTCAATGGCTCTTAAGTTTTTGCCTCACTATTATCTGATATATTCAAACAATTAATTAGGTCAAATTTGCCATTTACGTTTTGTGAAAATGAAAAATAATCATGTCTTTTAAAAACAAAAAATGGCGTTTCCAATTTAGCCATTTCGACTAAAAATTAACGATCATATTCCCGTCTTGTATTCTTTGATAAGATACTTGTCATTTTTTTATTTCTTAAAGATTTACAATTTCATTAAAAAGAAAGAAATGAGTCGATACCAAAAAATAAAAATAAAAATTAAAGTGGATTAATATAGAAAAATGGCTAAAAATCATGTCTTTGAAAAGTATGACTAAAAATTATTTTTGTTACGGAAAAATTGCGAAAAACCATCACGATTTAAAACTTACGACACATATGTTTGGTAAATAATGAATTAATAATACTTTTTTGGGTACATATCCCGAGGAAGAAGGGCCATGAGATCAATCGAACCATATACATGTGGTCGGACTTGAGACTTTTAACCACTCGACCATTATTTGATTTCCTTAATTTAATTATGTAATATATATCTCCATGGTAGTAATTATTATATATATGTTCGTATATCAATTTTGATTTTTCTGAACAATATCCACATTATTGATGGGGATAACAATATACAAAAGCTACAAATGAGGTTTAAATTATTACAAAAAGATTATAATTATCTTTCAAAATTCCAAATACTCCCGTAAGTGCTACAAATTAAACACCCCTTAATTAGACTAGATTTGTATTTATCTAACAAATACGCTATATACTGGAGCATAGATTGCAAGTTATAAAATTAGGGTTTAGTGTATTTACAAACCTTAATGAGCTCAGATGGCCGGAAACCACCCATCCACATGAAGCACCGCTCGCGTCGGAGTTTTCCACGCGGAAGAGGTGGAAAACATCGGATTTCGCGATCAAGCCCTTGAGGTTCATCATCCTGTTCATAGTGTGCCAGCGGTTGTCGGCGAAAATCCGGAGCTCGTTTTTCGGCAAGTGCTCATACGGCGTGGCGGAGCTCCACCGTCGGCGGTGGTGCTCCTCCGACCCACCGGCGTACTCCATGTCAAACAAAGCAACATCTCGGCGGACCATACATGAAATAACTCATTAATTAAACTTATGAATATGATTTTAGTCTAATCTTTTAAAAATTTGAGTACTTAAGTCTCATTTTGACCGAAATTCTGTAATTTTATCGAGAATTTCTGACTATGACAGATGAGATAAAACATGTCAAAAAATTGGGAAATCGCAACAGAAGCAATGAATAATCCCCAATTTTATGTGTCATATTCGGTGATTTGACATATCAATTTTGTACCAAATCACCAACATTCTTAAAATTGTTAAGACACATGAGCTGCCTACTAACCCTAGTTAGCATTTTTGATAAATTTACACAATGTTGGTCAAAATCGGACAATATGTCCGAACATTTAAAAGAATTTGATCAAAATTTAGATGTATGTGACTATTTAGAGGATCCAAATAGTTCAATTTACATGACCAAATTATACGACTATTTTCCCAGATTATTAATATGAGTTTGCAATATATACCTGAAGTTATGTTGCCCATAGCAACAGGACCCTGATCTCCTGCTAAATAAAATCCCTGCTCACAGAAAATTATTAAAAAACTCAATTTTAATTAACAGTTAAATTAAATAATTAGTGGAATTAATTAATTAAGAAGAAGATTAATTCTGACTTGAGATCTAGCTCTTTGTATATCTTGTTCCAACTGAGTAAGCCTCATTCTACTCGACTCTAGCTGCTGAACATAAGCCTATATATATATATATATATATAGTTCAAAAAAGAAATTAAACTCGAGATTTCATGAAAAAAGAATTCAGATTAATTAATTACACATAAAAATGAAAATAATTTTTGCTTAATTTAATTATTTTCCTTTGGACTTGCCTTTTTCCTAAGCCTGCTTTTCCTAGCCGCCTCTCTATTCTGAGCAAGCCTCCTCAGAGTCTGTAAATATTTAATGGAAAAAAAACAAAGGTTCAAAAACACACGCACACCCGCATGTGTGTGTGAGAAAATTCAAAATTGTATAATAAAAGTGGTAATAGGCCTAATTGGTCACTTATGTTTTGTGAAAATGAAAAATAGCCATGTATTTTCAAAAACATGTTTTGCAGACATTTTAACTAAAACTGACCGTCATAGGGTTATGTACTTTCTGGTGAGGTATTTGACTATTTTTCAAAAAATTGATGTGATGCATAACTCGGTACCAAGTCAAATAACTCGATACCGAATTATGTACCGGTTCCCGGGAATGAAAAAATTAAGGGTATAGTGGACATTGAACTCAATTAGCTAAAAAACATGTTTTTCAAAAAATATGGTTAAAAAATATTTTTGCTATCGAGAATTGGCCAAAAATCCGAGGGACTCTAAGAAAAACCTTAGGATCAGGTGTTTTTGGTCCTCCTTGTTCTGAACTTGAGGTGGGCCCTTTTCGGTAATTTCCCTCACGCTGCCACAGCAAAGAAAACAACAATTAGAACAGAAAATCAAAACTTTTAAATATAAAAAAACAAAACAAATTAAAGTACTAAAATTTTAGTTGTCAAGAATTAATCGTCCAATTTGTCAATAGAATAATATTACAAACAAATGGATGCTATAAATTAATTAAAAATGTAATATTTTATGTACTAACCTTAACTACTTTGGGCGGTTGAGGAACATTATTTCTAGGGTTAGATATTAAATCCATGGATGGCTCAGATGATTTCTTGGAACCATTGGTTGATGATGGGGTAACTAATCCAGCATTTGTCTACCAAACACAAAATTTAATTAAGAAACCCATTAGTTTTAAATCATAATTAATAAATTTACTAGAACCAAAATGTAAATAAAATCATGAAAATAAAATATTCTTGATTTTTTTTTTTTTTGTACTTTTGATGGTGTTGCTGATGTTGATGGGTCTACATGCATAGGCTGAGATGGGAAAATGTTGAGTGTGGGTGGCCTCATCCCACAATTATCTGCACCAAAAAAAAAATTATAATTTCATTAAATAAGAAATTTAAAAAACATGCTTTAATTTCTAATATTTTCTGAAAATTGCCCATGAAAGTAAGTCATGCAATTGAAGAGAGTGATGACAATTCCTGAAACAACACGATAACACGAACCCGGCTTGAAGTTACTGAAGGAAAACCCGAAACACAAGAACCTCGAACCGAACTTACACGAATCTAATTAACACCAAGTTACCAATTTGTCCAAACACATAATATCTTGAAGTTTATTTAAATTTTGATGTACTTTGAAACACAACCCGAAATTGACCCCAAGTTAAACACGAACACAATTCGATGACACGAATTGCCACCCCTACAATAAACCACGGTTTGATTCGTACTCACAATTACAAAACAGTGGAAGTTTGCAAGAATTTCATGTCACAGAAGTTTGTTACATGTCTGTCCAAAGTTTGAGAATACAAGAATCAATTTTTCTTTTCATATTAAAAAATAAAAACATTGAAAAAAAGAAAGAAACAAAAAAAAAAAAAACCATATCTTTGTTTTCTTTTTATACTTTTGCAAATTGAAAATCTTTTTGGGGATCTGATCTGATCAAAGAACGTACAATCACTGATTTCAATCTGCCTCTCCAACATACTTTCCTCATGACTCCAAATAAAAAATAAAAATAAAAATAAAAATAAAAAAAAAATAAAACCCTTAATTTTGATTAATTTTGCCTTTGTAGCATAAACGGAAAAACCCCATGATTTTAATGAAATAAAGAAGATAAAATTGTAAAATTCTCATATCATGTTGAAAATTTGTGAAAAAATTGAGACAGTAGAATCGGAAAATAAACCCATGATTTTAAGTGTCTGTTTGCAGACTCTAAAAAAAGTGATTCCCGACTTCTATAAAAAAAAAAAAAAAGAAAAGATGATGAAAAATTTCAGACAGTAATATATATGAAGCAAGAAGCAAGAAGCAAGATCATGTACGCCGTTGATCTTGATCAGGTGACTGATCTTGGCCGTCGAGATATAAAAAAAGAGCTTGATCATCTAATTCCCCCAACTCATAACCACCATCATCACCATCTTTGTTTCTGCATATTCTCATCAACAATTAAAAGAAAAAAAAGACATCATATTTAGCTCAAACAAATAACTTTTCAAAAATAATTAAGACATCATTTTTATTTTAAGACAACATTAAAAAAGGGAAAATAAATTCTTACATATTGAAGGTTCCAGCAGGCATGGGTGACGATGATTGCATCATCATCCCAAACGATAATATCTGACTATTATTCTGCATCTGATGATGATGAATTTGATTCTGCTGATGATGATCATTATTATTATTGATGTCTTTAATTATATTGGTAGCCATGAGAGAATAATTAATTTAAAAACTTCTTTAAATTTCAACTTCACTTGCAAAAACCCATATATATACTAGTGAATAGTGATGTATTATAATGAAAACTGAAATCTCCCCATTTTTCCTCACTTTTACTTAAAAAAATGGAAAATTACAAAAACACCCCTAGGGTATCATGGGCTAATTATAATAAAACCCAGATATGTTTTAAAATTACAAAATATTCCATCGAATTTGATCTTTCTTAAATATAATTTAAGGGGGTAAATATAATATTTTTTATTAAATATCAGGGGATTTTAAAATATTTTTTTTGCTTATGAAGAGAAAAATTTAAGATGGAATTAAACCTCAAGGATTTTTTTGTAATTTTAAAAAATCTTTGTATTTTTTTATGTAACTAACCGGCCACCCAAAAAAAAAGAAAAAAAAAAGCATTATCACTTGTCAATTTGGGTCACTTTGGTTTGTGTTTAATTTCGGGTATGTTCAAAACACATCAAAAACTAAGTAAAAAATAAAATAATTAAGTTTTAGACAAATTGTATCGGGTTCGTGTCAGTCGTGTTCGTGTTTCACTCAGTAACTTCTGGTCGGATTCATGTCGGTAGGGGCGTAGCTAGGGGGGCCTCCCCCCCTGCGTACCCCAATTTTTTTGTCACGTTTTTCTATGGGAAAAAATGAAAAAATAATTATATATATATATTTTTAAGGAGAAAAATAGTTGAGTTGGGGGAAAAAAATTTTGAGCTAGGGGTATTCATATGGGCAGGGGCGTAGCCAACCCGACTGGTTACCTCTAGCCCAATTTTTTTCCCCTAGCTCAACTATTTTTTCCCCTTAAAAAAGCACATATAATTTTTTTTTCATTTTTTTATAGGAAAAATGGGACAAAAAATTTGAAGTCTTGTGAGGGACAGTGGGCCCCTAGCTACGCCCGCTGCATGTGAGTATACGTGTCGGGTCAGGTATTGACACCCCTAACATTATATATATAGAGAGAGAGATGTTTCAGTCGGTTATGGAGTAATTGAGGGGT
Organism: Rehmannia glutinosa; assembly: GCA_016081115.2. Lineage (NCBI taxonomy): Eukaryota > Viridiplantae > Streptophyta > Magnoliopsida > Lamiales > Orobanchaceae > Rehmannia > Rehmannia glutinosa. Next base: position 488,711 of record CM071931.1, on the reverse strand, counting down.
AGCGGATTTGATGGGATGATACAAATTAATTGAATGCAAAATAGGCAAAAGACAAACCCTATTTTAAGGTTCCCATCTTTTTCTGCACAAGACGACGACTTTTTTTTCTTTTTGAAGGAAAAAAAAAAACAAAAGCGGTCTTATGAAATTCAAGAATTCCAACAAATTTTGTTTTATCTCTAAAAAAAGCATATGGGTTTAATTTGTTTCTCTCTCTAAAACGACTTTACTAGGTGAAATGAAGCCATAATTAATTGATGAAAGACATACAGAAATTAAAACATGCAGTTATGTACGAGGGTCATTAAGGTGGCTTGTTCAAATTGACGAATAAGCCTTTCTTCGGATAATACTGCTTTTTATGTTGACATTTTAGGTTTTTTCAAGAATTCAAACTTAGAATAAGGAAAAAGATGACATTTTTGCATGCCTACTACTATTTGAACCATTATTTGTTTTTTTGTATGAAAACTCCACGCCCTTTATTGTTGCATTTAGAGGTGTGGAAAAAACCGGATGAGATATTGTATTTCAGAAGGATGTTTCATCTTCTATTCCACTGTTACAGATGATTGTCACATGTATAAAAGTTACAATATTATAAACCCACGATTTTAGGCTTGATTTATGATTCAAAATTAATATGATAACTTTTATACATGTGACAATCACCCTACGGTGGAATAAGAGATAAAATACTCTTTTGAAATAGAAGATCTCATCCGATCAAAAACAACCCGACCCTATGCGATTTGATAGCCGAAAATGAATGAGGTCCTATTTGGTCCGAAAATCGGACTGATCTGGTCGGCCCGATGAGCCCAATATAATTTACTTGTATTTTTAAAGCGTGGTGGTCTTGGGCTCCAAAAATAACGGTTTAGCCGACCCTATCTATCCAGATTTTTTCCTTTGGCTCTTCAGGCCAGCATTGGCCGTAGCCAACTAGGTCCATTTGACAACTCAAGTTGCATTGTGTTACATATATAACAATAATATTCTTTTTTGGTTAGGGTAATTACATATTAATTAAATAGCCCACCCCTATAACAACTTAAATTTTTAGATGAGGTGGTCAGTTAACATGGTATTAGTGCTACCCAAATCAAACAAGAGATTTTAAGTTCTAATTGTACCATCAACACTATTATATATATATATATATATATATATATATATATATATATGAAGTGGTCATTCAACATTTTTTCTACAAGAATGATTATATTGAAACTTAATCATTTGAGCAAAACTTAAATATAATTGTTGATAGATAGATTTCAATTTTCTTAATTAGGTTGTTCGACAATGAGTATGAGGTATTACCACCCATATAAATTCATGATTGTTTTGTATATAATAATTTAAAAGTTAAAAAAATAAAAGATATTGTAGATAGCTGGAGGCCTTGATTTCTGGATTATTTGTTATCTTTTGTATTTGTAAATAGGGTCAGCACATATAAATGCAATGGTGAATCCAGGATTTTGAAATGGAACTACGATAGTCGATATATATTTGAAAAAATATGCACATAAACAATGTTTTAATATTTAAAGTCGTATGACAAAATGTTGTTTAAATTTTTACAAAAGCTAATTGTGCAACAATACATGTAAAAACAATGCGCATATATAAACTAATTAATTAGAATAATTAATAAAAGATGAGAACAAAATATAGTTTTGATAATATTATTTATTTTATTATATTTATTTTTTATAGATATTTTTATTTTTTTGCAATTTTTTCCATGTATTTTATTTATTAACGCTGATAAGTTAATTTTGCTTTTCTAAAAATTTATTGTGGAGATTTGTATTGTATTATTTGAATTTTCTAATTATATTTGTAAAAATATGGATACAATTTTGTTATTTTATCTTTCCAACTAAAGGTTATAATTGTTTGATTTTTCACAAATATTTGGGGGTACAAGTGTAAACCCATCCCACCATATAAATCCGCCAGTGGATAAATGTGAAGCCGTCATGTTCAATAATTAGGAAAATGAGAAGTTGGCAAATGTCCAAAATTAATAAGATGATACATTTGTCAACTTTATTTTCTCTTTTAGTATATATATACGGTAGATATATGCATATATTTACGGGAAATTTTCTGCTACAAAATAGTTTAATCTTTCATGCAAGAAGAGTTTTAATTTGACGTTTCCGTATAAATACGTGTATTAAATATTTAAAATTCCCTAAAAAAAATTCAATATTCATTCTTTCTAATAATACTGCAAAACTTAATCTAAGCCGTGTTCCATCTCAGTTTCTGAAAATGTGATTAAAGACAATTACATGACAAAAAGAAAGAATATATATACTTTCCCTCGATCAAGATGTACCTTCATAAACATCCCTAAATACAATATTTGAGAATATTTTTGCATAATGATTAGTGTATATTAAAAAACAAATTAATGCTAAATTAGAGTCATTAATGCCAAAGAAGTTTAAGACATATATATACCAATTAAATATCCAGGAAGAAAGGGTACAAAAGAAAAGAAAAGTTTAATTAAGAAAAAAAAACATGTCAATTTAATTATATATTATATATTGCTTGTTCTTCCTAGCCCCACTTCAACCTCCCTCCTTCCAAGTAGACTTTCTGTTAAATAAATATTAAAAGAGAAGTTGGAATATTTTGGATTAGGTAGATCATCAGCAGCATTCTTCCAATGCACATCATTATTTTAGATAATTTGGATTATTTAATTAGGTCTTCTTAGGGCAAATCTCGCAGCTAATAATTTGAATTATCACATTTTGGATTTGAGTATTTAAGAAATTTAGTTTTTTATGATTGAAATATTTTTTTAATTGTATTTAGTACGTATATATTTTTAATAATACAAAAATATATAATTTTATATGTATATATATTGTACCCATATCCTCAAAACTTCAAAACATGACGTATTTTCATACCCGTGTCTCATACTCGTATCAGTGCTCATAGCTGGATATACAATAATAAATGAATCGCTAATTTCCACTTGAATTTTATGCCTCGTGTTCTTAATTAATTACTTTCTTTGGATTAAATGGGCTTGGGCCTTGGAATTTGGGCTTTGGCATGGGCCTAGGGCCGGTTCGGCCCTTAGGGCCCGGGTCCAGGTCCACTACATTTTTGTCACTCGAAAATGGATTTGGCCCAGATTGAAGTGATTGTTGGGTCGTCTAATGAACCTGGACATTGCAGGTGTCCAGATTCGTAAGTGTCTGATGGAGTCTGTAACTCCTCATATAGTGGCATTGATGAGGTTGAAACTAGAGCTGTCAAAAAAAGCCCAGTCCGATGGGTTGGCCCGACCGGTCCGGTAATAGGGTCGGGTTGGGCTTCGATTTTACAAGTCCGAAAAGAGCCAGGTCTATTTGGCCCGACCCATTAGGCCTGAAACACCGGCCCATTAGGCCCAGTTGGCCCGAAGCAAATCAAGTGTATTTTTAATACATAGGCTGGGTTGGGCTCCCCAAAATAGTGGCCCGAAGAAATCCTAGGACGGCCGGCCTGGCCCGGTCCGATTTTCCCACTTGGCCCAACGGGCTAGCACCGGGTCGGGCCATTCCGGGCAAATTGACAGTTCTAGTTGCGACTCCTCAAAAAGTGGTCATCATTGTGGTTGTAACACCTGGTTGTTAGAATGAAGGTTATACCCACTAACTTACCATAATTAATTCTATGCAAGTGTATTTTTTATGTCTATATATAACATGGTTTCATTGCAGATTTTACACAGAAAAATCACATCTCTCTTTGCATATTTCGAAGGTGTCGTTAAAAGTGTCTTAACATTTCCAAGAACACTTCAATTCTGCATTCGAGTCCAGCAACCAATTCTCGCTCCTTCAAGTTCGAAAGGTGTTTTGTGTAAATGGTGTCACTGTACATAAAAGAGGTTAAGCTGTTTTATCTTTGGGAACATTACATCGTACCGTGAGCACTAGCCGGAATGTATTTGTATTGCAGAAAGAGTTCCACTCGACTCGGCTTCTATCTTTTCAAGTTGTAATAATCAGATTCTTTTTCCTTGTAATTTTCTTTTCTGTTTGTAAAAGCCATTGTTGAAGGCTTCTCATTGTTATCACACTTTGTAATCAATAAGGGAGTTACGTGAGAATCGAAACTGGTATACATGCCTGAGTTTTAGAAATGTCTTATCATTGGGCTACCAATCAATTTTCAATTAAAAGTACTTTCTTCAAAGTTAGATTATAGAGATCTTGTTAATCGCTTGTTTAACAACAAATACGGATTCAATGCATCATCAACCATCTTAATTAGTTTAAACATTTTTTGCCTCTAGCTAATTAGTTTGTATAACCCTTTGATCAGTTCAAGCTACCTACCAATTACTTTGTACACACTTATTTTTATTAGCGTATATGTGTGTGTGTGTGTTGAGAATCTATGATTTTTCATGCGGTCAACCATGGCATAATCCAACCAGGTGGCTTAGCCCACCTGGCCACCACAAACAATTTGATGGAGCAGGGTTTAGGGTTTAGGGTCACAATTGTTTGTGGGGTGGAGGTCAGGGGTTTATATCCTTGCTCCATCAAATTGCTCCCCGGGGCATATGCGAGCTGGTGAAGATTTGGTGGGAACTCATCACTACTACAAAAATCCTGATAGACACCGGTTTTAAATCGGTGTCTATTAATAAAACAGCCGGTGTTAAAGCCACTGGTGTTAAAAGTCTGAACCTTTTGACATCGGTTTAAAACCGATGTCGTTTCCTTGATAGACACCGGTTTAAAACCGGTGTCTATTAGTAAAACAACCGATGTTAAAACCACTGGTGTTAAAAGTCTAAACGTTTTGACACCGGTTTAAAACCGGTGTCGTTTCCTTGAAAGACACCGGTTTTAAATCGGTGTCGTAGATATAAAATATCCGTTTTCAAAGGCCCAGATGTTAAAAGTTTATGTATTTGACACCAGTTTATTATTAACTCCAATTCTAGCAACCATCATAAGTGCACTACCAATTAAACATGAAATCCATTAATATTAAAGTCACTAATAGCCAAAATCCAATAAAAAGTACTAGTAGCGAAATTTGTTTTCGATAAAACAACTATAAATTCATATCCAATTAATTTCATCAACCAACAAAAAGACTATAATTTAACTAAAGGCAACAAAATCCAAATGATGAACATAGCTCATGTCATTCAAGCCCAAACAGAGCAAAGAATGCCAATCCTCAACCTTCGGTTCTGTCTGTTCTTCCACATATTCACGTAATCAAGTTCCTTCCAAAATGACTCTGTACGACCTGGAATGCTGCACATGGAAGAAATAGTACATATTAAGCAGATGTATAATAGAAGAATGAATAATTATAAAAACCACCCCTGAGGTTTTGGGTAATTACAAAAAAAAAAGAAGTTTTAAAATCACAAAAAAAAAAAAAAAAAGAAAACTGAGGTTTGATTCTGCCTTAAGTGTAAGGGACAACTGTAATCTTTTTACAAATATAAAGGAAGTAAAATGTAATACAAAATCAAATCTTAACGAGATTTTTGCAATTTTTAAAAACCTCTGATTTTTTTTGTAATCACTTCAAACCTTAGGGTAGTTTTTGTAATCATGCCTAGCATAATTCATCATAATAAGCCATGCGTCAAAACACATTTTAATCAAGAGAATAAAGGATAATTAAGTCCATCTCATGGTTTCAAGAGAAACTCAAGGTTGTTATTAGTTAGAATATAATAGAAGCAGCAAACTTAACTATGACCAATGAAGTAAACGGTGCGTACACTAGATTAAGCCTTGTACATAGGGAGATAATGACTTATATACTACAATTAATAGACACAATCCTCATGCTGACTGTCGTTATGCATCAAGTCTAGGCCCAGATTTTATAAAAGCCAAAACAATATAGAATAAGAAGAATAAAGGCCATAAATTCGGTCAGCAGCGCATAATTAATCTCAACTAGGCCAATAAAGTATTTTTGGAGACATACGGTCAGAGCATCCAAATGCACACTTGATTTTGCTGCATCACAAGTGGTGATGGATAGCAAGTAACTAGTGGCGACATGATAGTGATAATTATTCTTAACCTTGTTGCGTGATAGCAATTTCTCATGCAAAGGCAAAAGGTATTAGTTTCGAACGATTTAACACAAACTTACATATTCAGCAATTCACTGGAGCCCTTATAAACTTAGTTCAAGTTGCCTAAAATTTTGCAAATGTTTATTCATATTTACCTCATCAAAATTACTTCATATCTTTGAGTCAAGACATGCATCGATAACAGCATTGAACCAACACAAAGTTTTCAAACTATATACTAACTAAATAGAATCTTATATCACTGCTGCTTAATTTTGCCAACTTCAACCTCATATGTTTTAAATTTTATAGAAGATGAAGATTCATGCATCAGCTCAAATCAAAACAAAGAGTTAATAGCAAATAAATCGACACCAATAGGCACGTACGGGCTGTAATTAGCAGCAAGATATTTCTTTTTATCTCTGCATAATATAACTTTATTTGAAACTAGTACATATAAGTAGATGATAGTAATGAAAATAGTAACTAGAAAGCATGCCTGGAATAATTTTCTCCACGCAGCTTAAATGCAGAAGGTGGAACAGGGCACCAACAGCCTTGACCTGGCTTATCCACCATTGATAGCGGTATGACGACCCCTGCCCTTGGATTATATAAATATCTCTTGGATAAACCTGTAGAAATTTCATACTGTTAGTTTTCTTTCAGATGCAGAAATCGGTTTAAGCATACAAAATCTGATAAGCTAGCATTGCAAAATGGGAGAATTGAACATAGACTGGAAGGGTATACATTGTTCAAGGCTCATGTAAGTGTATGCAAAAACCTCAGAACTTCTGCAGATTGTTGTCTCGTCATTTTGAGCATCGACGAAAACAAGTTCTTGGACAGAAAATTCACTCTCCTCATCTGTATGGTGGACAACTATATGTACGTGCTGAATAAATTAATCTTGACCAACTATAAGGCTAACCTGGTTCAGAGTCCATTTGCGACCCCCTGCAGGGACTTTATTCAGATCCACTAGTTCTATTATTGCAGACTCCAAATCTGCAATACCTTGACCAGTCACAGCAGGAAAACAAACATGAAGATGTCCTCCATTACCAAGGAGGAGAGTATAAAGCAAAAGTGCAACTGAACAGGCAATTTAATGGCAAGATAAGTATGTATAATATAACAACATGTGAGTTCAATCCAATGATTATCTCCAAGTTGATCGTCATCTAAAATAGAAGCATATTACTTCCCAAGCCATATATTTTTCTACATATAATGCACAATAATACAAGAACAACATAGCTACCTTAGTAACTTGGCCAATTACAAGAAATTCTCAATGCATTACATTTTTTATTAGCAACAAACAGATCAGGTAGGATTCTTTTTATCGTACAAGCACGAAGCAGGCTCAAAAATAGATACCACAACACCAGATAGAGCACAGAATCTAATAAAGTTAGTCCGAAGCAGATATCAGAAAGGCACATTATGATTTTACTTCAAAAAGAGTATTGCGCTTCTTATATTAACATCTTTTCAAGAATCTACTAATAACGTAACACTAAACAAAAACTGACCCTTTCTCTCCTGTTTAAATCTGCTTCCCAAGTCGTAAGTTTTTTCTCCTTTTTTCTTGGAACCCTGAAAAGTTATGCAGCAGAATTTTGATAAGAATCTAAGATTCTATGGCAGAAATGCATACAAGTGTACTTATGGACTACATTACATCAAAGTATCTAATGGTATATCCACAGTGGCATCATGTTTCTGACCAAAACCCAGAGTATTAGAAACCACTTTAGGAATGCGTGACTTTGACCCTGCACCATTCTGCAACACCAAAATATGGAATGATAAAGTGGAAGTTCTCCTGAGAATCAAGAGATATTTGACAGTATGAAACATAAATGCATAGACCAACATTCAAATGAAAAAGAAACTAAGGAGTTCATCCAAGAATAGCAGACGAAGAAAATAAACACAATCCACCATCATCTTTTCTAATTCCTTCATTTTATGTTCCAGACTAGAAAGAGTTTTTAGCAGGACAGCAGAAGACAATTGTCTTTCAGCTGTTAACAGATTTTCTAGCATTTCTCACATCTTTAAATCATAAAAATGCATCCTATCCCTAAACACCACATATTTATCCATTTTCTGAAGAAAACACAGAATGGACTGAACAATCTGAAAGCAAGTAGACATACTTCATCCATTCCAACAGTATAAAATGCAATCAACACCACATTACACCCAACTATACCAGCTTTACTCAAGTTTGATAGTGTGATTAAGCGATTAGAAATAAGGGATTCTTATCGTATGTCGATGATGCCCTTTTCTCTTTAACTTGAGCGAGGAGTGGAGGAGAAAGCCAAGATGAAAGCGGCGGTGGAGGGCGTCGCTAAGGCGGAGAGCAACGACGGCGGTGCTCATGAAGTGGTTGGTGGGTGTGAGCCCAGCTCCGAATATGGGAATAGAGTATTTGGGATCGGAGGGCCCAGCTCCGAAGATTGAAAACAAATCTCTCAATAGGCACACCACCATCATCGAACAAAATCACATCGACCTATCCACCAAACCCTAATTGGAAAAACAGAACAACATTTCAAAACAAAAGCTTTTCAGCAAATTCACTATGAACAAAAAACAGCATGTTATGCAGAAAATACACTTTCTCAATAAAAGGCAGGAGGCCATTCAGGGACGGACCCAAGGGGGGGCTGGTGGCGGCAACCGCCCCCCCTCGTCTTGCGATTGAACCCCTATAATATATTATTTAATAAATTAATATAGTATATAAAAATGTAAGCCAACATATTGTTGTATATTTATTAATAAGTGTTTCAAAAGTTGCTCGGTTTAGCTCGGTTTGCACTTTTCTGGAAAATTATTATTTTGCCTTGGCCAACAAGAAATTAATTTGCTTGGTTTTTTTTCTCTCAACTGACTTGCCTATTCTCAAGCATTAATTCAACTACATAACGGCACTTTCAAAAGTGAGAGAATTTTTATTCAAGTCATCAGATTTTTATAATTCAAATTAGTCAATTCTGCTCCTCTTTTTTAGGCTAATGAAAACACCCAACAAAGTTTTGCCCATTAACGACACTTTTTGAAGAGGCCAGATAATGCATATTGAAGTGGTCAATTATTAATTCATAAATGTTATTTTCTGTTCCTATTTTGTTGGGGTAGTGGGTGTTGGCTTTGCTTTATAAAAGCAGCCCATTATACAAGGAAAAAGAGACGAGAACTTCATCTTCTATACAGGAACAATATTTTCTTTCTGTCAAATATTCTGCTGGGTTTTTGGGTTATAAAATTTCGTTGATTCCTGTTTCCTGGTTTGATACCAGATGAGTCTGTTGTATCCTGGGAGATTGCAAAATAATCTTTTAGGACAGTGTTATTAAACACGCCTCAGATTTTCGAGATTTTACCTTCTTCTGCTGTTCTATTTTCTTATACCGCAGATTACTCCGTTGTGCCGCTGCGCTGCTGTTTTTGGTTCAGAGATACAGAAATTTCAACAACAATCTAAAAGATTATGGCAAATACCAACTCTGAAAATATGCCAAACGCAGCTGCAGTACCTCCTCCGTCAAACACAGCGTCTGCTTCTGCTACGGCTGAAATTGTCTCTATCCCAGTTATTCAATATGCTAAACCTTTCCCGGATATTTCGAAAATCGAGATTTTTGGAGGCCAGAATTACAAACGATGGTAGGAGCGTGTCTTTACCGTCCTTGACATGCATGGGGTAGCCTCTGCTCTCACTCAAACGAAGCCGGATGTTGCTGCTGATCCAAAACTGACAGAATTCTGGACTTATGCCAACAAGGTCTGTAGACACACGATCATTAGTACACTAACTAATGATCTTTTCGATGTCTACTGTTCGTATAAAGAAGCAAAGGAAATCTGGGAGTCCATACATGTCAAATACACTGTCGAGGATGCCGGAAAACAAAAGTTCGTTATTGGGAATTATTATCGCTGGGAGATGACAGACGACAAGGACATCAAAATGCAAATTAATGAGTACCATAAGCTATTGGAGGATTTGAAGGCGGAGAATATTGCACTACAGGAGGAATTCGTTGATGGCCTGCTAATTGAAAAGCTACCCGACTCGTGGAATGACTATAAGCAACAACTGAAACACAAGCATAAACAATTATCACTGGCGGACCTAATTACTCACATTATCATTGAGGACACCAACCGAAGGGAGATCAAGGCTGCAAAAGCGAAGGAGATAGCATCAAAGGCAAATCTGGTGGAAGGTAAAATTAATAAGTTTGATCCTAAAACTGGCAAACCTGGTTACAAGCCTAAAGTTAATAACTCCAGCACTTTCAAGAAAAAGGGTAATTGTTATATTTGTGGAAAGCCGGGTCATCATGCGGCTCGGTGTAGAAATAGAGCGAGAAATGGCAATCCTCCTAAGCCAACCGCAAATTTGGTCAAGGAGATGACATTATTCTTGTCATGCGGTCATTTCTCAAATAAATCTTGTGGCCAGTGTGAAAGATTGGGTGGTAGACTCACTACCAGCATATTTGTGCAAACAAAAATGCCTTTTCCTCCTACAAATCTGTAGGGGATGGAGAAGAACGTGTTTATCTTGGTGATTCCCGAACCGCAAATGTGGTTGGAAAAGGAAAGTTCTTCTCAAACTCACATCCGCAAAACTTTGGCTCTCAATGAGGTTCTACACGCACTCCAATATTAGAGCAAATTTAATCTCTGTGGCTCTGTAGGAAAGGCCGGAGTTAAAGTGTCATTTGAGTCCGATAAGATTGTGATGACAAAAAATAATGAGTTTGTGGGAAAAGGCTATTGTAACCAGGGCCTATTTGTACTTAATGTTTTCAATGTGATTAATGAAAATGCATCTTCTTCTGCTTACTTGATTGACTCTGTTAATTTATGGCATGCTAGACTAGGACACGTTAATGTTGATTATATTCGTAGAATGCAATCACTTGGCTTGATTTCTAGCTTAAATAATACATACATGGCTAAATGTGAAATTTGTTGTGAGGCTAAACAAACTAAAAAATCGTGTTTTTCTGTACATAGAGAGAATTACTTGGCCTAATTCACACTGATTTAGGAGACCTTAAACAAACTATGACTAGAGGAGGCAAGAGATATTATGTGACATTTATTGATGATTACTCTAGATATACTAGAGTTTACTTACTTAGAAATAAAGATGATGCGTTCAATATGTTTGTTTCTTATAAAGTTGAAATAGAGAACCAATTGAATAAGAAAATCAAAAGAGTTAGGTCTAATAGAGGAGGTGAGTTCACCTTATTTAATGACTTTTGTGAAAAAGAAGGAATAATTCATGAACTTACACCTCCTTATTCGCCTCAATCAAATGGTGTAGCGGAAAGAAAAAATAGAACTTTAAAGGAGATGATGAATTCTATGCTAGTTAGTTCATCTGCACCTGATAACCTTTGGGGTGAAGCTATATTATCTGCTTGTCATTTACAAAATAGAATTCCTTATAGGAAATTAGGCAAAACACCTTATGAAATGTGGAAGGGTTATCCACCCAACCTAAAATATTTAAAAGTGTGGGGGTGTCTTGCCAAAGTCATGTTGCCGGACCCTAAGAAAAGAAAAATAGGTTCAAAAACCTCTGATTGCATGTTTATTGGCTATGCCGAACATAGTGCTGCATATAGATTTCTTGTTTTGAAAAGTGATGTGCTTGATGTTAACACTATTGTTGAAACGAAGAATGCTGAGTTTTTTGAACATGTTTTTCCTTTGAAATTGGATGTTAACTCTCGTACTCCTATTGAAAGAAGTATGGAAAATTTTGTTGAAAACTCTTCGGATGATTTAAGAAGGAGTAAAAGACAAAGAGTGGAAAAATCTTTTGGAAATGATTTTTATACTTACCTTGTTGATAATGATCCTTCTACATTTTCACAAGCTATTTCATCTTCTGAATCCAAGTTTTGGAAAGAAGCTATTAAAACTGAGATTGACTCTATTAACAAAAATAAAACGTGGATTTTAGTTGACTTGCCACCTGGAGCTAAACCCATTGGTTGTAAATGGATTTTTAAAAAGAAATATTATCCCGATGGCTCTATTGAAAAATATAAAGCTAGATTGGTTGCTAAGGGTTTCACACAAAAACAAAACATTGATTATTTCGATACTTTTGCTCCAGTGGCTAGAATCTCTTCTATTCGAGTTTTGATTGCTTTAGCATCAATTCATAAACTTTTTATTCATCAAATGGATGTTAAAACAGCCTTTTTAAATGGTGATTTAGAAGATGAGATTTATATGATACAACCTGAAGGTTGTGTAATTTCTGGACAAGAGAACAAAGTTTGTAAATTGCTTAAATCCTTATATGGCTTAAAACAAGCACCCAAACTGTGGCATGATAAATTTGATCAAGTTTTGATATGTGATGGTTTTACTTCTGTTGAAGTAGACAGATGTGTGTATGTTAAACTTGTTAATGATCAATGTGTGATTATTTGCCTATATGTGGATGATATGCTAATTTTTGGTACTAGTCTTGATATTGTACACAAGACTAAGGAGTTTCTTGCTTCACAATTTGATATGAAAGATATGGGTGAAGCAAGTGTGATGTTAGGTGTTAAAATCATAAGGAGAGATGGTGGCATATTGTTGACACAAGAACATTATGTTGAGAAACTTCTTAAGAAGTTTGGACACTTTGATGTCAAACCAGTGAGTACTCCTTATGATGCTAACACTCAACTAAAGAAAAATAAAGGTGATCCTGTGGCTCAATCTGAGTATGCACAGATTATTGGGAGTTTGTTGCATTTAATGAACTATTCTCGACCTGACATAGCTTATGCTGTGTGTAGATTGAGCAGATATACACATAATCCCAATAGTGATCATTGGGCTGCCTTGGACAGACTAATGAGATATTTGAGAGGTACCATGAGCTATGGTATTTTTATAGTGGATTTCCCGTTGTACTTGAGGGTTCTGGCCCGTGCTAATTGGATCTCTGATTCTGATGAGATAAAATCCACTAGTGGATATGTATTCACACTTGGTGGTGGTGCAGTGACATGGAAGTCAGCTAAACAAACAATTATTGCTAAATCTACTATGGAGTCAGAGTTCTTTGCTCTGGAATTAGCTGGCAATGAGGCTGAGTGGTTGAAAAACTTCTTAGCTAGTATTCCTTTGGGCTTGAAACCCACACCATCAGTGTCTATGCATTGTGATTGCCAAGCGGCAATAGCCATTGCAAAAAATAAAACTTTCAATGGTAAAAATAGACATATACGTCTAAGACATGAAGTGGTGAAACAGCTGTTGAAAAATGGAATTATATCGATTGATTATGTGAAGTCGAAATGAACTTGGCGATCCTGACTAAACCTCGGGTAGAAAAATGATTGATGAGACATCGAGGGGAATGGGACTTAAGCCAATTTGAGATTAACAATGATAGTAACCCAACCTTTGTGATTGGTGATTCATGAATAAGGTTCATATGGGTAATAATAAGTCACTTGTTAGTCCTGCTAGCTCAATTTAATTTGTCCCTTCCTATGGTGTATGTGGTGAGCTAGACTGCAAATATGTGAGGATAAGCTAAAAGCTTTTAATGATTTCATATCCCTTATGGGTGGTATATTGAATTGCAGCAATATACTTGATGAAATCACCTATATGAGTGTGGAGTGGGGCCGCTCCTATGAGATTATGGCTAAATCTCTAGAGCATTCATGAACTACCAGGCACGCGCACGACCTATTGGCACAACAACGCGTAGAACAACGAAATTATAGAGTTGAATGTGATAGATAAGATCTCTAACATGCAACAAAGAGTTTTTGGTTCATAGAAGTTAAAACCTTCACCAAATCTTTGTATGTTATGTCTTGTCATTCTAGGAGTGGTTCATAGTCCTAAAGACACCAGTCTCGATGCATTCATACTCTCTCTTAACCCAGCAGTAAAACATTTTTGTTCTTTAAAACTTTTGAAACATGTGGGGGATTGTTGTATATTTATTAATAAGTGTTTCAAAAGTTGCTCGGTTTAGCTCGGTTTGCACTTTTCTGGAAAATTATTATTTTGCCTTGGCCAACAAGAAATTAATTTGCTTGGTTTTTTTTCTCTCAACTGACTTGCCTATTCTCAAGCATTAATTCAACTACATAACGGCACTTTCAAAAGTGAGAGAATTTTTATTCAAGTCATCAGATTTTTATAATTCAAATTAGTCAATTCTGCTCCTCTTTTTTAGGCTAATGAAAACACCCAACAAAGTTTTGCCCATTAACGACACTTTTTGAAGAGGCCAGATAATGCATATTGGAAGTGGTCAATTATTAATTCATAAATGTTATTTTCTGTTCCTATTTTGTTGGGGTAGTGGGTGTTGGCTTTGCTTTATAAAAGCAGCCCATTATACAAGGAAAAAGAGACGAGAACTTCATCTTCTATACAGGAACAATATTTTCTTTCTGTCAAATATTCTGCTGGGTTTTTGGGTTATAAAATTTCGTTGATTCCTGTTTCCTGGTTTGATACCAGATGAGTCTGTTGTATCCTGGGAGATTGCAAAATAATCTTTTAGGACAGTGTTATTAAACACGCCTCAGATTTTCGAGATTTTACCTTCTTCTGCTGTTCTATTTTCTTATACCGCAGATTACTCCGTTGTGCCGCTGCGCTGCTGTTTTTGGTTCAGAGATACAGAAATTTCAACAACACATATTTTGCCCCCCCTCCCCCAAATTTTCATGTAATTTTGTTATAAAAGCTTGTATGTTTTATTTTTATTTATATTAGATTTGATTTTGTCAGAGTCGGTCCAAGGTTTCAAGGGACCTAAAGCAATAAATATTATATATACAATTGCAGAGATAAGAGGAGGCCAACCCGGGCTCTGGCACCCTCTTTTTTTTAAAAAAAAAAGGTATTTTTTTAAAAAAATTAGTTAATATTTATGTGTATTTTTTAGTTTTTTTTATCTGGCCCATTCCAATTTCGTGTATCGGCCTACCCTTAATAATTCCTAGATACGCCATTATATAATGGCGTAACTAGGGATTATTACGGGGTGGGCTGATACAAGAAATTGGGATGGGCCAGATAAAAAAATACAAATAAATATTAACTAAAAAAAAATTGAAAAATTTTACCTAGTAATTTTTTTTTTAAAAAAAGAGGGGGTTGGGTTGGCCCTATCTCCGCCATTGATTGTATATATACATATATAAAAAAAACTTGGTCCTTGCCGGAGGGCCTCTCAGCGGCGGCACCATCTGTGCCGCCTCAAGACCGCCCCTGGATTTCGTCCCCCCAAGAACAAATTTCTGCGTCCGTCCCTGAGGCCATTAACAGCAGAATGAATATATTCATTTAATTGGAAAGAGAAGTGATGGGCGGAGGAGGAGGCGACGGGCGATGGGCGCGGCGCAAGGGAGAGGTGAGGTGAGAGGCGGACGGGAGAGCGTGGAAGAGAAAAACCACGGGCGGATGGGAGCGGTTGGCGGCCGGTGGGAGGGGAGGAGAGGCGATGGCGGAGTCGGGAGAGGTGAGAGAGAGAGGCACGGGGTGAGTGGGCGGACGGGAGAGGCGCGCGGACGCTTGTTTTTTTTTTTTTTTTTGCCGATAATAACCCTAATAATTACTAAGGGTCCTACTGTCCTAACCACACCGGTTGTAAAACCGGTGTTAAATATCTGGTGTTAAAAAATAACGACACCGGTTCTATAACCGGTGTCGAAAGATATGGTGTCAAATCTAAAATAATTGTTTAATATAGACACCGGTTTCAAAATCCGATGCGAAAACCGGTGTCTATTTGGGAATTGTATTTACAATAGACACCGCTTCTAGGAAACCGGTGTTGTTTATCAAACAACAGCACTAACAAGACACCGGTTTCTTATAAAAACCGGTGTTAAAAAGGAAAAGACACCAGTAAAGTCATAAAACCGGTGTCTTTTTGGTGGTGTCTATCAGCAGTTTTCTTGTAGTGCATACTGAATAGTATCCGTGTGGGTTCGATTCGGGCAGACCCCGTCAGAACACTGGTCAGTGCGTGCACATCCGCGCGGTTTACCTTGGCGGCAAATGAGGAGCCGGAGTCGTTGTCCTCGGGCATAGTCGGGCGTAAGCCTGGAAGCTGAGTTATCAAAAAAAAAAAAAAACCATGGCATAATCCGAATTTAATAATCAGTAGACTTTTGATCATTTCTCCTGAGCATGAACAGATCTACGGAGGACATATATAAGAAATAATTAGCCCTGTAATTAATTAACAATGCGATTTTACCAAGATCAAGGTATCTTAGACTAAACTTTGGTTAAATTCCTGTTTTCTTTATTTATTTTTTTAATTTGGGTGAAAGGAATGACAAGAGTTTTACGCCGGTTGTCAACCTAACGCAACTCTCCTCCTTTATTCGGGCTTGGGACCATCAAAATATAGGCAAGTTGTCCTGTCTATTAAAAAAGATATATATCTAGAAATAAATGTGATGCTGTTTTTTAGGGCAGATCACTCCAAAACTAAGGTTTCTGATAAAGTCTTTCTTCCAAAGGGGGAAGTCTCGAGTCTTCTTCTCCTGGAGCTGGAAGTTCTTCAGACGGGAACTCGCTTGCGCACACGCAAACGACAGAGGGCCCAGGGGGTTTCCTAGGGAGGCTCCTCTAATGCTCAAGTTAGCACGGTGATCGAGAGAATAAGACAATAAACGATACTGAATTAAATGTGTAGGAGTAATTATGAGAGAATATACTTACAAATAAAGAGGATGAACCTTTTTATACCGAGAGATGGGCTCGTGGGGTAGTGTGTAGGAGAAATCAATATATGGACTAGTCCCTGACTCCTTTGGGCCTGGATTCCATTAAGAGTCCATTGGACAATTAATATTAAATTAATATATAAACTCGAATTATTTATTAAATATCATTTTTGCCCCCATTAAAATAAAAAATAGATTTTGACCGTAAAACGATGACGTGACGTGATTCATGTAGTTGACCCCATATAGTGGGATAAAGTTTAGTTTGTTGTTGTTGTTATTTAATTTTTTTTTTTTTTTTTTTTTACAAAAGCTAAATTCTTGTTTAGTCCACACAGAAAGTTCATATTTTAATTCAAGTGTTTGAAGGAAAGGTACCCATTAAGTTCATTGAATTTATGCTCATCGTTTTCTAATTAATAATATATCTTCACTATAATATCACATAACCTCTAGGGATATTTCATTATATATAGGTATTGTTTGGATGGCCAGTCAATTATATTGCCTCATTGCAGAAGTCTCTGAGCTTTCAACTTATGTTTTAATTGACATTCTCAAAATTATAAATTAAATAATCAATTCACATATATATATAAAGGATACGCACCTGCTTTTAATGACTTCATGCTTATATATTTCAATTCCTGTTTTTCTATAGTTTGGAAAAAACAATCCATGTCACGGCACGATAATACGGCATAAACCTGACCTGGAATTACTAAGAGAAATACTAACACAAATACGATTAACATGCATGACACAAACAAACACAATGTTGCCAGTTTGTCTTGTCGACACATGACTATCTTATATTTACTTAATTTTTTTATGATTTTTGAAACATAACTCGAAATTGACACAAAAACTGATCACGAACACGACCTGATGACCCAAATTCCTACCCCAATTTTCAGCTGATCACTTTAGTCATGTTTTAAGTGCAAATTGAGCATTAATTATCAAATTTGACTCAACTGCAATAATTGTTGATCATCAGTAGCTAGTCACAAGATTCTAAAACTTTCAAATAATTGTAGAAAATGAGTATTTGCATAAAATTCAGACATGCTTACGAATTGAAGAAACATGAAATTATTAATTGATCACGAAAAACATACACACGTGAAAAATTAAAATGTATTATACTTGAAAGAAAGAAGCTTTAGTATAATGAGTCCACATTAGTCCTAATTTATATTCGCTTTAGATCATCTAACTCAATGTTGTATTTTTATGGAATAATTTCTACGTTGCACTAGAAAGAAGAATAAAAGGGCAAAAATGTGTACAGCTTTTTAGTCACATCACTTTTGCTTTTTCTTGAAGGAATGGGGGAACCCATAAATTGGACACATCCAAAATCTATTAATTCAAGAATATTGAACCGAATGCATAAAATGGAGAATTTAGAAAAGGGCTTTTGATGAGGAAATTCAAGGATTAAAGGGGGTGGGTAGAGGGTAGGAGTAGGAGTAGAGGTAGGTTAGACTGGCAAAATCCAGTCCCCCCAAGGTTTGGGTTGGGTCAGGGCTGTAGTTTTTAGGCCCAAAAAGTTCGGGTTTTTGGCTCAACCTCGATCAACCCGTGGGCCTGATTTAGCTCGATTGGCGCGACCCGACGATTTTAGTGTACAAAATACATACATGGCCTGGGTTGGGCTATGCATTTTCGTGGCCCGACCCAGACCAAATATTTTCAAAGCCCGACGGGTTTGGGTCGGGCCAACCCGGCCCGACTCATTGTCAGTTCTAGAGTAGGTGTTGGATTTAATGGAGCCAGCTAGGTCTACACCGAGCCTAGTGCGCCAAGACATGAAATTGGGTCGAGTCAGGAAATTTCGCGTTGCCGCATTTTTTGTGTCCCAATCCAACCTAACATGTGTATTTTTTAGCCGTGCCTGTCGGACTTTGGACCGCCTAGGCCGGGCCAAAGTAGGTCTGGTCCCTTTTTGACCTCTAAAAATAAAGTTCAATCCAACTATATATGCGGACTGATTGAGCCGGGTCAATTTTGTCAGTCTATACAATTTAAAAAGGTTGACATACTTGTTTACTGATTTATGAATTATGGTATTTACTTTTGATGGGGATAAAGGTTGAGGCTAAATTCAGCAAAAACCTTAACTTTGATTTGAAAGCAATTGCCACAAGTGGTTTTTGAGTGAAGGCCACCAAGATGGGCATCAATAAAAAAAATTAATAAAATAAAAAACATAAACCAAGTCCAATTTTATTTCCAAGTGGGGTCCATATGCATTTTCTTTTTATTGATCCTATATATGGAAATTGTGGGGCTTTTGAAAAGACAAATATGTCCATAGCACAAACATTATGTGTAATTTATATTTTGCTCCCCAAATCTTCAATGCAATATAATTCCATCTATTTTTATTTATAATTTGAAAATAATTTCATCTATTTAAATGTCCAACGTACAAAAGAAAACTTTTTAATTATATTGGAGTAAAAAGGTTCAGTTAATTTGTTGATAGACTGTCTGTAGCATTGGTGGAGCCTTTGAAGTGAATTTGGGCCATATTTTATTTATATTGGGGGCCCAAATTGGTTTATGTCCGTGGGCTTATGACCCCTTTGTGCTGCACTTTACTTCATCTTTTTTCTAACTTTTCATCTAATGGATGATTAAATTTGAGTTCGTTCTATAAAGAAAAGACAACTTGCAATTTGATATTTGAAGGACCCAATAATATATTTTAAAGTCAACAGTTATGATAAGCCCAATCAATTGGTCCATGAATGAAAGATCCTATTAGCTTTATTTATTTTTTTATCGACCCAAAGATCTCACACTAACCAAAGATGGTACCCCACACTTTCTTCTGACCATAGGACACGATCCTTCCCAAGAATGGTTAGGTGAACCCCACTCCTCACTTTGCGTTATTCAGTTTGGACCTTGAGGTGCAATTACAACCTCAAGGTCATTATACCAACCCTTATTTTACTATAATATAATGTTTTTAACATAAACACGAGCAATGAAGCATAAGGTTGAATAGTTGGTTTATTGAACACGTGCAATAAATCTTTTCAAATTAATAGTATTGTGTCATAAAATATACTCCGTAAAAAGAGATAATAACTAAGTGATGATTAATAATTCTATAATTTTATAGTGTACTTGCAATTAAATGAATAATGAATTGATCCTTGTGTATTTACATTCAATGAACATAGGTGTATCAATGAAGATTCATTGTCTTTTATCAATTGAATCAATTGAATATGAAATAGTTCAAGTGTATTTGTGATTCAATGAACAATGCATTTGTTCAACTAAAACATCCATTATGCTAGCAATCTAATCAATTGAAAGTGAATGTAATTCACTAAATACACATTAAATTAATGAAAAAAATAAATTCATTGTTTTTTTATTAATTTAACTATATATCTTCAATGAATTAGGTTAAAAATAACTTTCTTACAAATAAACAATTAAACACTATCTCATAAATTGTTGTGCATAGCTGGATTTTCATAAAAATATGAAGTTAATTATGAAGAGAGTTTATTGGAAGGCGAACGAAATATCTTTGGAAAAAATTTTCTGTTTGCTTTTTTAATTTTCTGGTATCTTCACTTTAATTTGTTTTCTATCCTTTTAGCTCTCTCTAAATATACCATTGTTGCCTTTCTAAAACTCAATTCTTGTCAATCAAAAACTCAACCTTTAATCAAATATAGAGAAGTTGATAGTGATATTGAGAATCAGATAGTGGTCGAGTGGTTAAAACTCTCGAACCAAAACCAAAAGTCTGGGTTCGTTTCCCATCACCCTAGATCATCTCCTCTCGCGATATGTACTTCAAATAAACTTATCAAGCAAGAAATCATCACATCCATATATAAACGTCACACTCATCAATTAATACAACTCGAGAACAATATTGTGCATAAGTGGTAGAATGTTATGCTGTCAGTGCCATTGACCAGATCCTCTATGATTGCGCGTCTTCCATCCCCTATTACTCGATTGATACGAGTATGTGTTACATCCCCTACTATCTTCACTGTATTAAAAGGAAAATTAACACAATTGAGTTTATTACAACCAATTAAAAATTAGAGAAACTTCCTAATTTAGGATCTAAAGAATCTTTTTATTTCCCAACGTCCTAAATTAGGGTAAGATTTGTAAGAACATAAACACACTTTCATCGACATTACTACATAACTAATTTCAAAAGACAAAACAAAAAAAAAAAAAAAAAACAAGAATCACTTTTTTAGGTTTTGAATGAAGAAAGTATTAATCGACAGCTCAATGTTGATAAGCTAAAGAAGAATAAAGAGATCAATGGAGAATAAAGTTTAAAAGCATCTTTATGGGCATGTTCATGGTATGAGCCTTCCCCTTTACTTTTTCTGCATTTTTTTTCCCTAAATCATCCACTTTTCAATTCTTTATATATATCCTTCTCTAAAATTAATAATTATGTATCTAAATTTAATAAATAATAGCATTGCTAATGAAAAAATTTGAGTGGGTGGTTTGAAACCCTTGTTAAAATTATGTATTCTTTTAATGTAGGTAAAAATAAAGAATTTCAAATTCATAACAATAGGTGCAAAATTCTTCAAGATTTGGAAAAAGGGCATCTAAAATTTAGTGGCCTATAGTTGTAAGTGTTAATTACAAAAACTACCCTGAGATTTGGGTTAATTACAAAAAAAACACATGCTTTTTAAAATTTTGAAAAAAAAAACACTAATATTTGATTATTGTATTACACTTACCCCCTTCATAAGCAAAAACATTCAAATACCCCCGTTATATGTGTAAAAATATTGCAATTACCCCCTTATATTTAACACATAATGAAATTACAAGATTTGGAAAGAAGGGCATCTAAATTTAGTGCATTATAACTTGTAAGGGTTAATTACAAAATTACCCCAAAGATTTGGGTTAATTTTGAAAAAAAACGTAGCACTTTACCCTCTTCACAAGAAAAAACATTCAAACACCTTCATTACATTTGTAAAAAAATATTGCAATTATCCCCTTACGTTTAACACAAAATCAAACTTCAAGGGTTTTTTTTGTAATTTTCAAACATCTATGGGGTCTTTTTGTAATTAACCCAAACAACAGGGTAGTTTTTTGTAATTATTTCTAGTTGTAGAATCTTAAAAAAAGCAAAACCTGCAAACAGATTTTGAAGTTCAAAAGACAACCTTTGTCATCATAGATAGGCCATCAAAAACACCTTTTGCGAATATTTGAAACTGTTCTTCAATTCCTTTTCTTTTTAATAAGATAATAAGCATTTAGCATAATTTGGCCAACTTTTGAAATCACGCGTTTAAACAAAGCCAAATCCTTAAATGTAGTTTCTTATTTGATCAAGATAACATTTTTTTCAGACCTCAATTTCACAAAGTTAATGAATATGAAAAGCTTATAATCACTTTTCTCATTCTGTTTTTGTTCAAAGTTTTGTATTTATCCATCATAGTTTCTTGCTTTTGTTCTTAGGACAAACAAACAATGAGCACTCAAGATGACTACAAAATCAAAGACACAAAGCCGCAGCTCGGCGAACGGTGGCCTCACGGCGGCGTTCGCGGAGGCGGCGGCTGGATCAGCAGCGAAAGAACGGCGAGCACCTACGACCTCGTCGAGCAAATGTACTATCTTTACGTTCGCGTCGTGAAAGCCCGGGACCTTCCCCCGAACCCCGTTAACGGTAACTGTGATCCCTACGTGGAGGTGAAGCTCGGGAACTACAAGGGCAAAACGCAGCGTTTCGAGAAGAAAACGAATCCCGAATGGAACCAAGTTTTCGCCTTTTCGAAAGAAAAGATCCATTCCTCTGTTCTTGAGGTGTTTGTTAGAGACAGAGAGATGGTTGGGAGGGATGACTATTTAGGGAAAGTTGTGTTTGATATGAATGAGGTGCCAACACGTGTCCCACCGGATAGCCCATTGGCGCCCCAGTGGTACCGGTTGGAGGATCGTCGCGGCGAGAGCAAATTGAGAGGTGAGGTTATGTTGGCAGTGTGGATGGGGACACAGGCTGATGAGGCTTTTCCTGATTCTTGGCATTCGGACGCGGCGTCGGTGCATGGGGAAGGCGTGTTCAGCGTCCGGTCGAAGGTGTACGTCTCGCCTAAACTGTGGTACCTCCGAGTGAACGTGATCGAGGCGCAGGATATAGAGTCCGAGGACAAGAGCCAGCTGCCACAGGTGTTTGTGAAGGCTCAAGTTGGGAATCAGATCTTGAAGACTAGGTTGTGTCCGAATCGGACGACGAATCCGTTTTGGAACGAGGATTTGGTTTTCGTGGCGGCTGAGCCTTTCGAGGAGCAATTAGTCCTCACCGTCGAAAATAAGGTGGCGCCGACGAAGGACGAGCTCGTCGGGAGGATAAGTTTACCGTTGCACATATTCGAGAAGCGGTTGGATCATCGGCCGGTTCATTCGCGTTGGTTTAATCTTGAAAGGTTCGGGTTCGGAGTTTTGGAGGGAGACAGAAGAACGGAGCGAAAATTTTCGACTAGGATCCATTTGAGAGCCTGTCTTGAGGGTGGTTATCATGTTTTAGATGAATCCACTATGTATATAAGTGATCAAAGGCCAACTGCTAGGCAGTTATGGAAACAGCCGATCGGGATACTCGAGGTCGGGATTTTGAGTGCGCAAGGGCTTCTACCGATGAAGAGTAAAGACGGGCGAGGGAGCACGGATGCTTACTGCGTGGCGAAGTACGGGCAGAAATGGGTGAGAACGCGGACGATAGTCGAGAGTGTGAGCCCTAAATGGAACGAGCAGTACACGTGGGAAGTGTACGATCCGTGCACCGTGATCACACTAGGCGTTTTCGATAACTGCCACTTGGGATCGAACGAGAAGCCCGATTCTAGAATCGGGAAAGTGAGGATCCGTCTCTCGACATTGGAAACCGATAGGATCTACACGCATTCGTATCCGCTCCTTGTTTTGCAACCGTCCGGTTTGAAGAAGACGGGCGAGCTCCAGCTCGCGTTCCGTTTCACTTGCCTGTCGTTAGCGCACATGGTGTACCTATACAGCCGGCCGTTGCTGCCCAAAATGCACTACTTGCATCCTTTCACTGTCGGCCAATTGGACAGTTTAAGGTACCAAGCGATGAACATCGTTGCATCGAGACTAGGTCGAGCCGAGCCTCCGTTGAGAAAAGAAGTCGTCGAGTATATGCTAGACGTGGATTCGCACATGTGGAGCATGAGGCGAAGCAAAGCCAACTTTTTCCGAATCGTTTCGTTGTTTTCGGGTTTCGTCTCGATGAGCAAGTGGATTTCCGAAGTTTGCCAATGGAAAAATCCCATCACCACCATTTTAGTGCATATTCTGTTCTGCATACTAATATGCTACCCGGAACTAATCCTCCCGACCGCGTTTCTCTACATGTTTCTAATCGGGCTATGGAATTTCCGGTTCCGGCCGAGACATCCGCCCCACATGGACACGAAACTCTCTTGGGCCGAGGCGGTTCACCCTGACGAACTAGACGAGGAGTTCGACACGTTCCCGACGTCCAAACCTCAGGACATCGTGCGTATGAGGTACGACCGGCTTAGAAGCGTGGCGGGACGGATTCAGACGGTCGTGGGGGATATGGCTACACAAGGGGAGAGGCTTCAGTCATTGCTGAGCTGGAGGGATCCTAGGGCAACTAGTGTGTTTATAGTTTTCTGTCTTTGTGCTGCTGTTGCTCTTTACATAACTCCTTTCAAGATTGTGACTTTGTTGGTTGGGTTGTTTTTGTTGAGGCATCCGAGGTTCCGGAGCAAGATGCCGTCGGCACCGAGCAGTTTCTTCCGACGGTTGCCGGCTCGAGCCGATAGCATGCTGTGAAAGGTTATAGACTGTTTTCTGTCAACTTTTGTCATGAATTTTTGCATAGTTATTTGGGGTAATTACAAAAGACCCCTTGAGGTTTGGGCTAATTACAGGAAAACACAGAAATGTTCCAAAATTACAAAAAGCCCCCTCAGGTTTGATTATTTATTAAACTTAAGGGAGTATCTGTAATATTTCTAAAAATGTGAGGGTGGTTGTTGAAATATTTTTGCGTATGAAGGAGGAAAATGTAAGACAAATCAAACCTCAAGAGGTTTTTTGCGATTTTCAAAAATCTATGGTTTTTTTTGTATATGTCACGAACCTCAGGGAATTTTTTGTAATTATCCCTAGTTATTTTCAGGCATGTTTTTCTTTTCTAAAAGATTGTCACACTGAAGATAGAATGTTGCAAGGATAATGTCCAAACTGAATTTTGCTAGTTTGGTGTTTCTGAAAGTGTCATATTGGTTTTGCTTAACTACAGATTCAGTGCATAATTTGTGTGAAATGGGATTTTTTTACTAGAGTGGCCTGGACATAGATCACCATATGTAAAACAGTTGTATTCTTGTAGGGCACTTTGTAGAACTATTTTTGGGGTAAATTACAAAAAGTCCCCTGACGGTTGGGCTAATTACGAAAAGAACCTAAAGGTTTTTTGGAAAGTACAAAAGAACCTCTTGAGGTTTGATTTTTGGTTTAAATATAATAGGGTAACTATAATTTTTCTGTGAAAGTCAAGGGAGTTTTTTAAAAATATTTTTTTGCTTATAAGGGGGAAATGTAAGATGAGATTAAATCTCAAGGGTTTTTTTGTAATATTTAAAAATCTTGGGTTTTTTTGTAATTACCCCAAACCTTAGGGGGTTTTGTAACTATCCATTTTTTTTGTTATCAAGAATGGGTAGGAAATGGGGACCTGTTAGTTAGCGAGAAAGGATATTTGAAGCTTTTCACAGCTGTAACGCCTGAAATTTTTACCATTTTTTACTTTAGAAAACTTTCGGTCTTTTGTCTATTCCTTCACATTCACGGTAGAGTAAAAAAGTAAATGAAAACGTCGTAACTTGTGGAGAATATCAGACCAAAGTAGACAACAGAACAAGAACCAAGGGACGAGATCTTCTATTCCATTCTTTATTCCACTATATTGGATGAAAGACTTTGTCTGTTTCACTCATTATTTCATTATATTCGATGAAAAACACGTGTACTATTACGACATCATCATCTACACGTCTCATCCATCTAATGTAATGAAATACGAAATGAAACAAAAAATCTCAATCCCAATTCAAGGAGGCATGTCATTGTGCCCCAAGTTGTGAAATACTTGGCATTTGGCAACTACACAAATGTCCACTTGCATTATTACAACTAAAGAATCTAATCGCATGGCAAGACTAAAAAAATTAGGGATAATGATAAAAACTATCCCGGTTTGGGCTAAGTTTGGGCTAATTACACAAAAAATATAGATTTGATTCTGTCTTATATTTTTCCCTTCATAAGAATATTTTTTCAGAACACCCCTTACGTTTATAAAAATATTATAGTAACCCCTTAAAATTAAGACAGAATCAATTCCCAAGAGTAGTTTTAGTAATTTTGAAAATTTTCAGGAGTTTTTGGTAATTACCCTGAACATCAGGGGTAGTTTTTTAATTATCCCTTTCTTAGAGTAGAGCTAAACTGGCAAGCAATAGAGGCAAATCAAGCTGAACTCTACAACATGGCCAAAAAACACTTAACACATACAAATGTAAGACATAATAATTACCAACTTAGCATTATAGTTCACTATATTGACATTATATGACTCCAAAATTCATATTAATAAACCACCAGTTATAAGAATGAAGCATAAGAATGGTCCAAGAACATATTGAATTAAATGACAAACCTAAAAAAAGTACAGATTACCAGCTTCCGTACATAGATCCTAACAAATAAAAGAACCTAAAAATCCACAAAATATGCAAATTGTTTCATCACAAGACATCTTACAAATAACCACGACAACGACGACGTCACCTCATATCGCAAACGAGCTTTTGCCAGCATATTCTACACCGACCGAAACAAAACAGCATCATCGAACGAACCAAAAACTCCCCTCGCTCACAACATACAGTCTGTTCTCGCCGGCAACCTCCTGAAGAAATTAAGTGGCACCGAAGGAAGCTTGTACCGGAACCTAGGATGCCTCAAAACATAAAACCCTGTAAGAAGCGCCACCACTTGGAACGGGGTCACGTAGAGAACGATAGCAGCAATCAGACAGAAAATAACAAACAGAGCCGTGGCTCGAGGGTCCCGCCAGCTCAGCAGCGACTGTAGCCTCTCGCCTTGTGTCGCCAAGTCGCCTACCACGGTCTGAATTCTCCCTGCAATGCTCCTCAGACGATCGTATCTCATTCTTACTATATCGGCCGGACGAGAAGTCGGAAACGTATCGAACTCCTCGTCAAGTTCGTCCGGGTGAGCATTGTCCGCGCACGAGAGGGTGTCCATGTGGGGAGGATGTCTCGCCTCCATCTATAGTACCACACTCCGATCAAAAACAAGTAGAGGAAAATAGTGGGCAAAATAAGTTCGGGATACATAACAAGTATTAAGAACAAGATGTGAATGAGAACGGTCGTAATAGGGTTCTTCCAATTGCATATCTGATCGAACCATTTACCGACAGCAATTAACCCGCTCAAAACCCCCATAATTCTAAAAAAGTTGGCTTTGCTTCTTCTCATGCTCCACATGTGAGAACCAACATCGAGCATATACTCGACAACCTCCTTTCTCAAAGGCGGCTCGGCTCGGCTCAGCCGTATCGAGACAATCTGAGTGGCTTGATGCCTCAAGCTGTCGAGCTGACTAACGGTCAAGGGATGAATGTAGTGCATTTTCGGCAACAACGGTTGGGAGTACATGTGCATCATATTCACCAAGGACGAACAAGTGAATCGCACGGCTAAATGAATTTCACCCATCTTTTTCACCCCCGAAGGATGTAAAACTAGAAGAGGATAAGAATGAGTGTACACACGGTCCGTTTCGAGAGTGGAAAGGCGAATCCTCACCTTCCCGATTCTCGAGTCCCTTCCGGATTTATCCCCACCTTGCAAATGACAATTATCAAACACGCCAATCGTTACAACAGTGCAAGGATCGAAAACTTCCCAAGTGTACTGCTCGTTCCATTTAGGCGAAAAGCTGTCGATAATTGTCCTTGTCCTAACCCACTTCGTCCCGTATTTCGCGACACAATAAGCATCGGTCGTTGCCCGCCCGTCTTTCGTTTTCATCGGAGAAAGCCCCTGCGCATTCAAAACCCCCAGCTCCAAAACCCCGATGCTGGATTTCCATAACTGTTTCGCAGTCGGTCGGAGATCGCTGCTGTAGTGAGTCGATTAAGTCGAGCACGTGGTACCCACCTTCCAAACAAATTCTCATATGAATCTTGCTGGCAAACTTCACTTCCTTTTTCTTTTCACCTTCGATTAGAACATGTTTCTCGAGATTATACCACCTCGTATTCACGGGTTTATGATCCAATCTCCTGTCTACATACTGCAAAGGAATAGCACATCTTCCCAAAACCTCGTCTTTGTTAGGAGCAACACGGTCTTCTACGCTCAAAATTAACGGCTCCTCAAACGGCTCGGCAGCAACAAACATCAAATCCTCGTTCCACATGGGATTGATACTTTTGTTCATCGAAACCCTCGTTCTCAGCGCCTGATTTCCCAAAATAGCCTTCACATAAACCTCTGGAAACCGACTCTTATCGCTTGGCAGCAAATCCTGAGCTTCGATTACGTTTACTCTCAGATACCAAAGCTTAGGTGACAAATAAACCTTCGACCGGATATTCGCAAGCCCATCAGCACCGCTGACGGTTGCAGCATCAGAATGCCACGCTTCCGGAAACGCCTCGTCAGCTTGAGTACCCATCCAAACGGCCAACATTAGCTCTCCTTTGGCCTTTTCATTCTTTCTGTCCTCCAACCTATACCACTGTGGAGCCAGGGGACTGTCCGGGGGAACCCTTTTCGGAATCTCATTCAAATCGAACACGACTCGACCTATAAAATCGTCCTTCACGACATCCTTATCCTTCACATTAACCTCGAGGATCGAGGCCTGAATCCGATCCTTCGAGAAGGCGAATACCTGATTCCACTCGGGGTTCGACTTTTTCTCGAAATGACGAGTTGTGCCCTTGTAGTTCCCGAGCCTAACCTCGACGTAAGGGTCGCAACTGCCCGTCACGTCCTTTCCGGGTAAATCTTTCGCCTTCACAACGCGGACGTAAAGGTACTGCATTTGCTCAACGAGGTCATAGGTGCTAGTGAGTTTATCTCCGGTAACCTTGCCTCCACCGAGGTGGGGGTTGGTTTCCTTCAACGAAAAATCTTCTTGCGGGGGCCTCTGCATTTTGTCAACCTCTTTTATACCTGTAACATACAAGATGCATAATCAGATTAGAAGCAATATACTAAATTACTAATGAACTCGAAAACTCGCAACAGATATCAGAAGAAGTTGTTGATAAGCCCTTCGTATATAAGATAAAACTATTTGATCAGGCAGTAGATAAGAATAAAACAGGACGAGCAAACCGGACGGTAAGAATATGAACTCGAATAAAGCACACTCAAAACTTACAGAACTTACTTTTGATTTTTTATTTCTCCAAAATAAGAACCTGAGAAGAAAAATCGGGTAAGCCCAAAACCTCAATTCGAAGCCTCAGATCTCAATGTTTTGAACCTGTGCAAGAAAAGCAATAAACATGGCATCATACACAGACAATAACAAAAGTATGTAATAATCTTAAATATAGTAAAAGAGGAAATAAACATGAGTCAAACATTAGTAAACACATTGTACAAATACTAATCCATTTAACAAGAGTGTAAAAAACCCATAAAACTATATAGTCCTTTCAACCAATACTCTTCATAAGGATAAAAGGAACAAAAACAAACAAACCAGAAGCAAAAAAACAGAAACAAAGATGCATATAAAACTTAGATCTTTGAATGTAAAAACTAAAAACACACCGATATTGAAACGAAAACCCGAATAGATCTCAGCAGAAATTAATGATTATCAGTCTTGAACTGCCCAAGTAATCAAGAATTTTGAACAACCAAACAAACCCTTGAAAAAAAAACAGACTAGCAGGTAGAAAAATGAACTCAGACACAGCAAACCCAAAACTTTAGATCTTTTTCTTCTAATAAAAAAAACATTTTAACAAGAATCTGGTAAACCTAAAACATTAACTCAAAGCTTCAGATCTGAGTGCCAAAACCATTGTGGAACAAAAGCAAACAGAAAATATAAGATCATATATACAATCTAGTAATTAACAGATAACATTATTACACAACCAATTTTTTTCTAAAAGAGATTAAAAAAAAAAACATGAAGCAAACATTTATAAACAGTTAAACACAATGTACAGCTCATATAAACTGTTTCTAACAAGAACCCTACTAACATACCCCAAAAAAATCTAGTCTTTTCACTCCATATCCTAAAATACACAGTAATAATCCCAAAAAAAAAAAAGGGCAAAAACCCAATATCATACCCGAAAACTCAGTTCCTCCTCTTCATACCATCAATGTTTTGTGTTTTTACAGTCAAATAACTAAAGGGCTTTAAATAAAGATACAAAGAAAAAAGGTAAAAAGAGAGATATATATGAATATACCTTGAGGTTCATGATAAGGTTCTTGTTCTGCAGATAGATTGAAACAACTGAGGAGGAAAAAAGAAAAATAAAGAGAGAGAGAGAATAGAAAAAAGGAGAGAAGGGTTTTTGTTCTTGTTGCCTTTTCTGAATCAAGAAAAAGGAAAAACACTAACCAGAGAGCTAAAAACAGAGAGGTTTTCTCTTTTTTCTAATTTTTTCTTTTTTTTTTAATTTTTGGGGGAAAAACAGAGGAAAAAAGGAAAAGGGTGGTGGGGGACACTACTGGGAGATATCTGATGAATCTGCTTTATCAAAGCACCGAACCCAACTGTGTGTACTGTGTGTTAAATTTTTTTATTTTTTATTTATTTTTTATTTTTATTTTTTTGTATTTTTTTATGTGTGTGTACAGGGGTATAAATGTGTGAATGTATGTAGTGTTTTAGTGTGTGTACTGTGTGTGAATTTATGTGTGTATTTATCTCTTTCTTGCTTGCTTACCTTTTATTTGTCTCTGTTTTGACCATGGGACCCACGTCACGCGTGCCAGGACTTTGGTCGGAACATTGCACGTGCCGTCCCCGTGTATCTCGGTCCGATGCTTATCTGAGTTATGGTTTTTTATTTTTGTTCAATTCTCTTACAAAAAAGATTTAAAATGTCTTTTTTTTTTCCTTTTTTTGAGAGGAAAAATTTTAAAGGTCTTTTTTAAGTGTTTGCAAAAACTTAGGCCGCGATTGGATAAGAAACAAAATTCATTTTCGTTCCGCTAGAGAAATTTTTTACACCAAACATATGATTATTTATGAAAATTTTCAGAAAATATACTATTCTCTCACTTTCGCTTTTTCTTATTTTTTCCTATCACCAATCACATCTACACATTTTTTCACAAAAAACTAATCATTATTACACATTCTCCCACAAATTTCACTATTCATTCACTCACACATTTCTAACTACCAATCATTATTTTACTATTCTTAAATCAAATCAACTTTCATCATTACTTTTCCATCTCACATCCAATCACAATCTCAAAATTCATCTTTTTTCTTCTAAAATATTTTTTACCACTATTCTCTAGCAAAATAAAAATTTTCAAAATGAAAGTATATCCAATCGCGCCCTTAAGAAGTAATTTATTTTAGCAGAAGTAGAAGTAGTTGAAATCGATAGTATTTGAAAATAGAAAAAGAGTATTTTGTGAAAAAAATGTAAATTTGTTAATTTGTTAGTAAATGTCAAACAAGAAGCAGATGCAGAATCTAAAACTCATTTCTCTCTACTTTTGGATTGTGATTAAATGAATTAGAATTAGAAGCATGACTGCCTGAGTTATCACATTCAAACACTAAAAGTGTTATTTGTTTGTTAAAGTCAAACCAGAAGCAAACGCAGATTTTAAGGCTGCGATTGGATGTGAAACAAATTTCATTTCCATTCAACTAGAGAAATTTTTTTGACCAAACATGCGATTGTTTATGAAAATTTCCAGAAAATATACTATTCTCTCACTTTCACTTTTTCTCATTTTTTCTCTTACAAATCACATCTACACATTTTTTCACAAAAAACTAATCATTATTACACATTCTCCCATAAATTTCACTATTCACTCACTCACACATTTCTAACTACCAATCATATCCAATCACTATTTTTTTTTTTAAATCACATTAACTTTTATCATTACTTTTTCATCTCACATCCAATCACACTCTCAAAATTCATCTTATTTCTCCCAAAAAAAAATCTACTATTCTCTAGTAAAATAAAAAATTTCAAAATGAAAGTATATTCAATCGCACCTTCTCTCTCTACTTTTAGATTTTGACTAAATGAAGCGGAATTAGAAACAGAAGTTGAGAGTGTTTAGTGAAAAGTTGCAAAAGTGCTTATTTGTTTGTAAAAGTCAAACCAGAAGCAGAAGCAAAATTAAAGCACATATCTCCCTACTTAGAGATTCTGATTAAATGAACGAAATCAGAAACAAAAGTTGACACTTGCAAACACTAAAAAGTAAGGATGGCAATGGGTAGGATTCGGGTAGGATTATATATCCTCCATCCTCATCCCCATTTATTATACTCATATCCATCCCCATACCCATACCCATCGGGTATTCAGTTTTCATACCCATCCTCATACCTATCGGAAGATCGGGTATTCATACCCTACCCATACTTGTTACCACTTACAATTGATTTTTTTTTTTCAAATTTAAGTTATTTCTTTTTTAAAGAGAAATTTGAGTTATTTAAATAAAGATAGAGATATTTACTAAATTTTTAAGGAAACAATAAGGAAAAAAGAATACAGATAAGAATTAGCAAACTAAATATTATAAAAATATAGCAAAATATTAAAAAGGATTAAACAAGAGTGTTAGTGGGCTAGTAGTTTTTGTTTGAGACTTGGGGGAAAAATCATTTTCTTTAAATATAAATAAATAGGGTTGTATAAATAAAAAAAATATGTAAAAAAATATTACAAATAAATATATATGTAGATATATTATATATATAATATTATTATTTAATCGGGTATCGGGTAGGGTATGGGTAGGATGTACCTAGACCCACCTCCATACCCATACCCGAAAATACACATACCCACGTACCCGTTTATTTAATCGTGTACAAAACTACCCTCCATACCCTCCTCCGTTAGGGTCGGGTATCGGATCCTCCGTCAAGTTCGGAGGAAATTGCCATCCATACTAAAAAGTGACTATTTGTGTTTGTAAAAGACAAACTAGAAGTAGAAGTAGAAGTAGAATCTAAAGCATTTATTTCTCTACTTTTATATTATGATTAAATGAAGTTGAATTAGATACAGAAGTTGGCATTTGCAAACATTAAAAAGTGTTTATTTGTTAGTAAAAGTCAAAACAAAAGCAGAAGGGGAATCTAAATCAACCTTCTCCCTTCTTTTATTTTGATTAAATGAAGGACAATCAGAATCAAAAGTTGACACTTGCAAACACTAAAAAATATTTTTTAAATCAAAAATGAGAAGCACTTTTTTTGTGAACACACTCCCTTAATGAGTCATGCTAATTTATAAGTTTTTTTTTAAAAAATAAATTAATTAGTTGGTTCCAACTTTGCACCGTCGATAACCTTTTCAGGAAAGATAATTAATAATAAAGAGTTGGATTATATGATTTCCATAATATAGACAATTTTCAATATATTGCAATGAAAATCCCAACGAGTTGTTATAATATTATAATCTTAAACCTATAATCCCATATCAAATTGATCTACTTATATGAAAAATTTAAATAGTTTTAGCCACAATCAGTAAGCACATTAATGGGTACCTTTTCCTAAGAAATAGGTTATGAAACACAATAATCTAATTTAGATTCCGTGATATTCTCATTTATTCGAAAATGAAAACACAAATCCTATAAGTCGTCGTGCCAAACAATCTAACAAATAATATTTTTCATTAAATCTTCTCACATATTATAATAATTTAAGTGAATTTCTTTGTATCACAATTCTTTTGTTTTACTAAAACCTTTAGACTGCCCATAGGCCATAGCCAGGTCTTTATTTTTATAATCTAGCAAAATTGTAATTAATATTAATATTGAGTAAATTCGTATGCAACAATTCGATGTGAAATTAATAAAAATAACAATCAAATAACATGTAATCTCGATACGATACGAAAACACAACTTGAACCTAACACGATTTAAGTGGTTATGATCGACCCATTATTATTCGGGTCATAATAGTGTTTGACCCAATTAACCACAATAATAAATGAGTCGGTTTTTGGTTGGCCTAAATTCAAGGGTGGGTCGATACACATAAATCGGGGTGGGCCGATACATGAAAATCATATAGATTATAATTAAAAATAAATAAAAATATATATTGTAATTTAAAAAAAAATGGGGGACTGGTTTGCCTAAAATGACCCACGTTTAACCTGTTTGAAAAATAAAATTCTAATTAATTCTACTTTGATATTTGGTAAATTAATTAATTGTCTTTTCATTAATATTTGCATCATAAGTTTGTTTTTCTCTTAAACCTTATTTGTGTTTTTTATTTAAATTTTATTAACATATTGTAGAGTGCAATTTATTTGGAGTGTATCCACGCTCGCCTAATCTGACAAGCGCATTATTAAGTCCAATTACGATTTGCATATTTTGATTGTAATTCTTCATGTTTTATAGTTCAATATATAAATTAACTCAAAAACCCCATTTCATCATAATAAATATATGGTATATTCAAGGCTAAAAAATTATACTGGTCATTTCGGGTTGTGTTCGGGTTCCATATGTTAAATAAGTCGCATTTGGAGTGATCCATCTAACCAAGTAATTAAATGGATCGTATTCGGATCATGACTCGAATTGCCACCCTAGGTAAAACTGTATTTTTTTTCTTTTAAATATTAAACTATCTATCCAATTCACCTTAATTAATTATTACACGTATAAAATGATATTGGGTTAAGTCAATAGAAAGGCTCAAGAAGACTAATTCATTATTATGCCCTTAGGCACAAATCATTATACCAAACTCACGCGTTCCACAGTCTAAGGTATAAATAATCACTGAATTGTTATTCATTATGTATAATTCGATTACTTAATTCGTTTACATCCTATATTTTTCTCCTATGCTCTATTGACCTATGCATTCGATGGGCTTCTTTGGATATTCCTCCTAACCATATTTGTGACTTTGTGTGATGCAGCTCTCAACATATCGATAGAACTTCATACCGGAGTCAAATGTCATAATAGCACTACCAATTTTCATGTGGTAACTTTTGGTAAAAAAATTGGTTGGTTCTATAGGCTCATATACAGTTACAATTTACATATTTCCAAATAAACAGTACTTAAATTTGGAATTTTTACAAAGAAATCATACCAAATAAAAAATATATATCTAATTTATCAATATTTAAATAACTAAACGAAATTACACTTTGAGCAACCGAGACTTATCTGGATTGTTGCTAAGCTGAGGTGTCTGGTGTCATGGAAGATGCGTGTATCCATCCGTGAGGATAGCATCCTCCCCACACAGGACAAAAGCGTGTTTACCGTAGTGTGTTTTTAAAGGTGTCAAAAAAAGAAGAAGATGCTGAGATTTATTCTCATGCTTTGCAAAGTGGGCCCGCAACCTCACACCTAAGGATGGAATCCAATGCAGCACGATACGACGACGTTACACTTTGCTTAATTAGGAAATTGAGAATTGCAATTTTTCATGAATAATCCCCCATAATTTTTCACCTTTTTTTGTGGAACACAGTGGACCAAATATGTCTGTTTATTTTTATCAAAACTTAACTCCAAAACTTAAAATACTTTAAATAGAATCTTTAAACTACATGTAAAATTAATTTCTTGAAACTGCTTATAAAATTGTGAACCAATAAATTGTTGGGGTCTTTTATTATTAATATATAATTCAATTTATATAACGATTTAATTTCATTAATTACCTATTAATTAGTGGATTATGTATAAAATAATACGGCCTGCGGAGTCGAGATCCAGCCCACGAGCCATTTTCTTTTACGCGGTCCATAGACCCGCTACCTAGGTATATAAATGTCCATCCTCTTTATTTGCAAGTCATAATCTCTATTATTCTCGTAAATCTCATTTAATTCATATTCAGTATTCGTTTATTGTCTTGTATTCTCTCTCGTTCACCGTGTTGACTTGAGCGTCGGAAGGGCCTCTCTAAGACAACCCCAGGGCACGTCTCACGGTTACTGATGTTGCAGGTAAGTTTCCAATAGAAGACTTCCAACTATAAAAAAAAGAATACTTTGATTATATCAGAGATCTTAATTTGGTGTAATTTGCCCAAAAAAACTAGCATCAGAGATAATGCTTATAGTCATTTAATTATGTCTAGTTACGATGATAACTTATAGTCATTTAATTATGCCTAGTTACAACGGTAACAATTTTATTTCGTTTGAATAAAGATTATGCCTATAACAATTTACATATGCCTAGTTATAATAATAATTAATAACAATTTGTTTCATTCAAACTTTTTAATATAGTTCTAAAAAATTTGTAACAACAACAATGTGTTATCACTATGTGTTTTCACTCAATTTTTACTAAGCTCTTGTTGGATTGGTGGTTCATGTATTCGAGGGCTAAATCCATGTATAAAATCAACTCATTGCATGTGTTAATTCGTTTCATGGATGGTGATCCCTTAATGAGTCTATACATATAACACGAACAACACAATCATGGATCCTCATGGTATATCCAGTAATACTCATCTAACAATCAAAAATGAAGTTATATAGAATAAACAGTGTACCTTCAAATGATATGAAATGAAGAAACTAATGCTCAAATGTTGGAATGTATAATCTAATATAGTTTGGTATACTAACTATTTAGATTTAATGCTAAATAGTAATGTTGTAAAAAAGCGACGCTGACGGTGATATAGACGCGCAGGCTGGCGGGGCTGGCGAGGATTAGGCGGACCTAATCGAAAAAAAAATTGTAGTCGGATAAGGGGGGTCTAGCGCCTAGGTGGGGATCAATCGGAACTAGGTGGAGATTTTTACAACAAAGCTAAATAGTATCACTTAGTTATGAATACTGAAAAATGAAGTAATGCTAAATAGTATCACTTAGTTAGCTATGCCTCATTAACTTTCTACATAATTAATACTGTTCAAATAAAATATTCCTCTTCTTGTT
The DNA here is from genome assembly GCA_016081115.2 of Rehmannia glutinosa. Classification (NCBI taxonomy): domain Eukaryota; kingdom Viridiplantae; phylum Streptophyta; class Magnoliopsida; order Lamiales; family Orobanchaceae; genus Rehmannia; species Rehmannia glutinosa. The sequence goes on along the minus strand of CM071931.1, from coordinate 451,558 downwards.
CCATGTTATGTACAAATTACCCAACTCCATGGAGTATATATCAAATATGGACCCAAACTTTATTAAATGGGCAATTAAACTGGGCCCAATAAGTCTCTTTCATGACTTGACTTTATCTGGGCCCAGGCATTCATCCCTTCCCTACAGATTCTGCCACAACAATGCATTTTAGTTTTGTATATCTCTTAAATATTAAAATAAAAAGATTAGAGACAAAACAGAGCTGAAAAATAAATTATAACAATGAAATAAATAATTTTTTTCTTAAGTTGTACTTCATTAATAGATTCTTTTTTTTTGTCCCCGCAACTCAAGTCAATGAATCTGATAAGTCGGTCCAACTTCTTCTTCGGAGCTGTTAAAATCTTCGAATGAGAACTAGCTTACAACACTCTCAAGTCAGTGATTGTAGGAGAAAAATTCAGAACGCGAGAATGTAATTCGTAATAATTAATTGAACTTACTTACAAATGAACAGGAGAGAACTTCATATACCTAGATCAGTGGGCCTCATGGGCCGTGTAGAAAAAAGTGGTGCATGTGTTGGATAATTTTATATGTAGCCTAACAATTAAGGTGATTTATAAATACATAAATAATAATAATACTTATGAATGGACTATTTTGCCCACAGTAACAATTAATTAAAAACCTTAATTTTTTAGAAAAAAAAATGTATTTGCGTTTATTTAGATAATAAACTATTTAATTTTGAAAAAAGTAACATACATAAATAAGATCCAATAGAAATTCAATTTAAAATAATACGGTTCGAATAAAACCCGTACTAATTATAGGTCCCTAGATTCTTCTCTGTCCTTACCAATTACACTCAAATTCAATTTTCCTTCTAAAAATATCTCTCTCTTGATTTCATTTCTGCCACCCGTAGATCCACGCGCCGCCGCAATGTCCGATTCCACCGCCGCGGAACAACAATCGGAGCCAGCACCAACATCCGCAGCTGCGGCCTACCACCTGTTCCCCCGCCGAGAGCCCTTCGAGCACGGCCTTCTCCCCATCCCCAAACTCATATTCAACGATGGCACGCAAACTCTATCTCAGCTCAAATCTACCCTACTCTCATCCAATTCCACTGAACGAGTAAACTCGGATACCCTCGCCAGAGCCCTTCAAATCCCCGTTGAACACGCGCGGCTTCTAATCGAAACCATATCCTCTGTGTTGCATGACGATTCTGATCCATTAGTGAAGGCTGGTGTTTCGAACGAGATCGATGTAATTGGGGTCCATGTGTATGATTTGCTCGTGTTTTTGTATATACAGAGTTACAAGAGGTTGCTGCCAAAAGGGCATAAGGATTCTGCAGCCGTCGCTGATGTTTGGCCGTCAACGTCGGCTTTTGATGGGTTTTTATCTGCTCTTTCGCCGTTACAGGTGATTGATTTTGCTATTTTTTATTTATCGGAGATTTTTGGTGTTTGATTGGAAATGTTTGAGAATCGTTTGTTAAACTGGCGTGTAGAGTTGTGAATTGGGTTTATTTAAATTGACATTTTTGGACCAATCTTTTTCCAATTGTAAGTTTTTGGTGGTATGTGCCGTGTGGGGCGTTTTATAGTTTAGAATTGGTTCTGCAATTTGGATTGGAATGGATAGAAGATGGCTTTTAAAAACTACTGAACGTCATGCTTGTGTAGGTTAACTTTCACTGAACGTTATTCTATTTATAGGTTAAGAAGATTATTAGACAGAATTGGGATCATAACTCATAAATGGAAAGTGTTCCAAGTATTCCAGACTTATCAGTCCGTGTATGTGGGTTTTATTATTACTTATTCTTGGATGCTTTCATATTTTAAGTGTAGTCAAGTAATGGTGGGTGTTCTCTAGTGGTGCCAATCGGGCAGCTGTTACGTTATTATCATTGCTAATAGTGTTTTCTGTTTATTGCAGTTGGTGCGCAGCAATAGTCGTAGGTTTATGCCATCTCAAGCTGACGAAGAGGCTCATCAGTTGTCCTATTTGCAGAAGCACATTGGCAATATTCTTTCGCTCTTGGCGGACTCCACAGAAGGGGAAGGTGATGAGTCTCTGGTATGTTAAATCTTTGTCGTCTAATTCTGCATTTATTGGTGTAGGATTGGTTTCTTTAATTAGACAGTAGGTGCATGCTTCTGTAATTGATCTTATTGGTGAAATACTTTGTTAGGTGTCAGTAGGTATCTTAAAATTAAGTTTTAAATTAGGGGTGGCAAATCGTGTTATCGTGTCGTGTTCGTGTCACACTATCGTGTTTTTGTGTTATCTATTTTATTTGATCTTAAATATAACAATAATTGCAATTTTAACTTAATTTTCAATTTCCTGTTCGTATCGTGTATAGTGTCGAGTCATGCTTTATCGTGTTTTTTGTCTCTGTAATCGTGTTTGTAATTGTGTCGTGTCAGTCATTGCCAGCCCTAGTTTTAATGCTGCTTCTCCTTGAATTTTGTATGGAAGTGCTGAGTTATCCTTCCTGGCAGGTTTTATCCATGGATAAATTTGAACATCTTGGGTTTCTGCTTTATTTTGGGGAAAAGGGATCCGCTAAAATTCCCCTTAGCCAGAGTACTCCGTTTTTTGCAAATTCAGATCCTGACATGCCTGCCGTTCCTGTTCCTGCATCACAAGTTCTCGACTGGCTTCTCCAAAATATATCCTCTACCCTGGAATATATTGCTGATAGAGTCTCTCCAAAAGAAAACGGCCCAAGTAGTTCGTCTGATCAGGATGTTCAAATGTCTGATGCTGGTACAAGTTCCTTGAAACCTTCAAGCAGTCCTAGAGGTCCAAGTTTCATTGAGGGGATCTCTAAATCATCATGTGTGAAACAAGCATCTGATCTTAAGGGTACATCTGCAAAGGTAAAATCTTTTATTTTGTGGGTCACATGTCCTTTCCTGCTTTACTTTTCCTTTTTGATTCGTTAGCATAAGATCCGTAAAACTTTTGGACGGCCAATCTGGTCAGTTGTGATCTCTTTAGGGACTGATCAAGATGAAGGCGCGTCTGATTAATTTTATGAGAACTGGAGACTAACACAATGGGGAAAGTTACATATTTAGTTCTGTGTGTAATACGTGCTGAGCGGAACTACATTGTTTTATTTATTACACAGGAAGTCAAAATGAATTTTTTTCTTACTTAGCATTAGGGTTGTAAAAGAATCGAATCGAATCAAATCGAATATTCACATTATTCGATTCGAATTCAACTAATAAATGAATATTCATATTCGTATTCGTTTATTATTCGAATTGAAAAATAGATTCGTATTTGATTCGACCAATGTATCTGAATATGTTCGATTCAATTCGAATATTCATATTCGATTTTTTTAATTGTTTTATATAGTTTTTTCTTCAAATTATGATTAATTTACACTATAAATTAAAATATGAATAATATAAAACTTATCAAATAAGTACTAGATGGTAATAAAATTAAAATAGGAATTGTGAAATATGTATATATAATATCATTTGCGAATATATAATATATGTATTTATTAGTGATATTTAATATAAATATATATTATTCGAATATTCGAAACGAATATTGTGGTATTCTTATTCGAATTCAAAAAGAATACGAATAAAAAAACATATTCTTATTCGAATTCATATTCGAATTTGTCGAATTCGAATCATTATATTCGCACCCAGAATATGGGGCCAAAAATTGCAGAGGAGCAGGTGCAACTGATCACCACGCCTGTATTGTAAATATGCAGTTTCGAATCGCGAATCGAATAAAAAATATTTGATTCTGTTACACCCCTACTTAGCATGAGGTGGAGAGTGAAGAGCAATATTTATTACTTTGTCCGCCTATTCCATATATCTAACCCAATTTTGCATAAAAAATAAAGGAAGCTGATTCAATTGCCTAAATTAGGTTGACCTTCATGCTGCATTAATGTTTTAGTACAAATGTGTCGTTCTTTCAATCTAAAATAGCATTTCAAATCTCTGATCTGATTAGCTATGACAGCACTTTTATCATATTTTCTGCTGCTTTGCAATGCCCTTGTTTCACCACATTTATTACTTTGTAGATTGCAGTCCAGACTGAGAGTCACTCAAAAGCTTGTCTCTTGCATCCTTTATTTGTTTGTTCAGGTTGTAAATTGCCACGAATCAGTAATTTACATTTTGGCGCCACTGAGATATGCAACAGTCTATGGATGCTCTGATGCAACTATTGTCATTGGAGCTGTTGGCAAGGTAGTCATGTAGGTCAAGTTAGAAACATGATTCCATTTGTAAGCACGTGGATGGTTATAATTGCTACGGTTATTGTACACCTGCATTGTGATTACTACCGATACACACACCACTTGATTTCTTAGGTATGATGCATTACATGTTGATGTAATAAAAGTAGAGCTTTTATATGCCTAAATAAATGACTTACAGGCCATCAGGGTTGAGCATTGTGAACGTGTTCATCTGATCACTGCAGCAAGACGTATCTGCATTGCAAACTGTCGTGAATGTTTATTCTTCCTGGGGGTTAACCAGCGGCCCCTCATCGTTGGTGATAATCATAAATTGCAGGTCAGTGTTAGTCATTACGTCATGCTTCGGTGAATTGATAGTTAAATGGGTTATTTAATTTGAAAATTTTGAGAAAATTCGTGGATGTTCTTAACCTTTCAAAATGAATTGCTTGAGTCCATGTTTTCCATCATGTCCCAATGAGCATTGGCAATTAGAATTTCCATTTTCCCTGTTGAAATTAATATTCAACAGGTGGCTCCATATAATACGTTCTATTCGCAACTGGAGGAGCACATGAATCAAGTTGGCGTTGACCGTAGCATCAACAGGTGGGATGAACCCATGACACTTGGAGTGGTCGATCCGCATGATTCATTATCCCATCCTGCTGGTGTTTCAGACGCTCAAGCTGAGTCTGCTACGCGCTTAGATCCAGATCAGTATACTGATGTTGTGGTATGTGCTTTTTTGATGGACTATCTAAGGTAGTGAAATGTTGTAGATGGACTGTTCATTGCATGAGCAATACTGATGTTTTTTAATATTCTATGGTACACAGTTGCTAACAAAACTTGGAATCTTATCTGTACGAACTTTGGTTTATTTGTTAGGGATAATTACGGAAAACCCCCTGAGGTTCGGGCTAATTACAAAAAAACCTATAGGTTTTTGAAAATTGAAAAAACAAACCCTTGATGTTTGATTCTGCTTACATTTCTCCCTTCATAAGCAAAAAATATTTCAAAACCCCGCTTAATATTTCTAGAAATATTACAATTACCCCTTAAATTTAAGACAATCAAATTTATCTTTATTTTGAAACATCTCTGTTTTTTTTTTTTTGTAAATAGCCCAAACCTCAGGGGTCTTTTGTAATTACCCCTATTTGTTAACTCTGATGCTAATATTCAGTTTAATCATGCTCAGATTCCAAATTGGTTCGAAAGTGAACAAGCCGGTTCCACTAAACATAACCCCTTCGCATTACCTGATGCCTACCTTGCATCACAGCAGAAAAATGTATGTTAAGTACAATCTGTTCTGGGCTCTTTATGGTTTAGTGCTGTTTACTCTCTGACTCAAATTTCAAACTGATTGGCGTATTGTATTTTTTCTTGAACTTTCAGATCAAAAATTTGGTGGAAGTTAAGCAAATTTTGAGGGAAACTCAACTTGAAGAGAGCCGGAAACGAGAATTGTCAACTGCTCTTCATGCGTGTTTTAAGGACTGGTTATATGGTAATTCCTTTTAAGAAATTTTAATTTTTCACATGTATATATTTTATGTTATGCATATAGATATAGAAATTCGTTCTTTGTTTTTAATCCCTTTTCCTACGATGCTGATATATCAACTATACATGAGATAATTAGTACCATAAACCTATGCTTCTCATATTACATGTCCAACGAGCCGTAGTTGGCATTTCCATCAACTATGCACAAAGTTTGAACCTTAGGTTTTTCATCTCCTTTTTTGATATCAAGTTACTTTCTCAAGTATCCTAGGTCCCTGAAAACAGTTATAACATTTAAATTAAAAAAAAGAGATAATTACAAAAACACCCCTGTGGGTTGGGCTATTTACAAAAAAAAGCCCCAGAGTTCTTTGAAAATTACAAAAAACCCCTTAAGGTTTGACTCCGTCTTACATTATTCCCGGTGATTTTAAAAAATATTTCAAAACCCCCCCTGATATTTACAAAAATATTACAGGTACCCCCTTAAATTTAAGACAAAACGAAATTCAAAGGGGCTTTTTGTAATTTTGAAACATCTCTGGGTTTTTTCGTAATTAACCCAAACCTAGGGGTGTTTTTGTAATTATTTCTAATAAAACCGTCATCTTACTGACAGTGTGTTATGCATATAGAGATGCAATTTAACTCCCATACTTGTATGAATGTTCAGCATCAGGCAACATTCGGCAGCTTTACTGCTTACAAGGTGAATAATTGCTGTAGCAGAGAAACGGAGAATGGAATTAGCTTTTTGAGTTTTCCGTTGTACTCGACCACCTCAGGTTAGTCTTGCCATTTTTATCGATGCTAGAGACTGCTGGGCGTTCGGTTGTTGTCAACTTAGAAGATTTGATAGATTTTGCAGTCGAACCAACTTCTTGTATTTTTAGTTTGTGAATGAGTTATATTGTAATCCCAGAATAATGCAGCTGTCAGATTTTAAGTACATGGTTTTATTTTATACACGCTCTGTTTATGCAATTCCCACGTTAAGAACAAAAATATACACATGTGAAACATGCTATTTATGTATTATGCATATTTCAGTAGTGTAACTTCTTAGCAATGTTGTAAAAGGCGTTAAGGCACTAATCGGGCGGCAGACTGGAGCCTAGTGCCTAGACGGGGCCTAATAAAAATAAAATATAGGCGGACAAGGGGAACCTAGCGCCTAGGCGGAAACTAATCGAGGTTAGGTAGAGATTTTTACAACAGAGTTTCTTAGACAATTATGATTTAGTTGAATCATTGCTGGCAGGAAACTGAATTATATCTGCATTTGTGCAAATTCAGAAAGAATTACACAATGTGTATTTGTATTGTAAATTGTAATATCTCAAATTTGTAATTATAAAAGATAAATGATTTTTTTTTTTGGTAATTTGCCTAAACCTCAATAGTTTTTGTAATTTATCCTCTAAATATTCTGCTAACCACAATGCTCTTTAGGACATATTCTACCATGTTTCAAGCAAACAATTTAATCCTTAATTATATGTTTGAGGAAACTTGTACAAGCAATGCCTTGAAGTTTCAGCAACTAATTTGTACATGTCAAAGGTTATAACAAATTCCAAACAAATTTATTAAAACATCCATCTGGAGCATCCCCCGATTGTTGAACTTTTCGTCGGGATTTTGTCATATGCATGGCACACCTTTTGGTTGCATATGTTTTAGTCGATTCCAGGTTGTTTAATGGGCTCAATTCCAACTGTTGAGCCAAATGCTGAAAAGTTGGATTACCATTTTGATCACATAAAACAACCTAGAATTGATATATAAAAAAAAGTGCACAAATAAGAAGCGCATCATGATATGATAGAATTAAGGCAAAAAAATTCTACAATCGAGGCGCAAATCAAGGAACAATTGTATCTGGTCCAGCGTTATGCTAACGAGCAGGAATTTTATTTTTCTATTTGATATTTCATCTCGTATTCCACTTTTCATGTTAAATATATAATACTTCACGTTTGTACATTTTAGTTTTAATAAAATGCAAATGGAATAGACAATTGCACTATAAAAATTCGAGGTTGATTATGGGTAAAATTTCAACTCTTAATAAGTGTTGGCAAAAACTTATGCTTTTAGAAAAGGGATTTTTATGTAGAAATAAGAAGTTATTCAGAATGAGAAGTTGGCAAGTATTTGCAAATAAAAGTTGAAAGTCGATCAAGTAATAGATAGTCTTGGTGAATAAATTGTAAAAATACTTTTACATATTTCAAAATAAAACAAAAGCAAAATAATAAATCTAACTCTCATGCTTTTAGATTATAATTAAATCATACATAATTAATTAAAAACATAAGTTAACATAATAATATTTGAAAACACTAAATACTTCTTGTTTTTTAACCAAAACCTGACAATTACTTTTTCTTTTTAAGTGTTTGCAAACACCCCTAACGAAAAACTTATGTGAGACGATGAAAGTCTGTGAAACCGTAAGACGGTGATACTTTTTGTGTGGAAAGTGATACTTTTAGATAAGTATCACTTTTTACACTGTAAGTAAGACTGTCTCACGATCTCACACCGACTGCACCCCTAATTGTGCATATGACAACATCAACTTTTGAATTTAACATCCTTGTCATTTAATGTCTCATTGGAGCAGTTGAGTAAACAAGTTCTTGATCACACAAAATGTTAAAAGAACACACCAGAAATTCTGAATAGACCAAATACAAGTCCATGTTTCTACTAAAAGAAGCACAAAGAAAAACATCACATAAAACACAACATCTGAGGATGTTTAAATCAGAGCCTTTCAAAGTGACCAGTGCATATGGTGGACCGGAGAATCATATCCCCTCGACGGCTCGATTTCATCGTGGTACTGTCCGTCGCTCGGTTGAGCCAATCCGAGGTCTCCGCTAAACTGACCGTTAGAAGGATGAGAAATTGCGGATAAATCCACCATATCAGGAGCCATCTCATGCAGAGAGTTACTAGCTTGATTGCCCTTAAAACCCCACGGCGGATATTGACCGATAGAAGCACCGGGGTCCACGCTCGGCTGAACTAAGCCCGACCCGTGGGGCCCGAGAAAATTGTTAACCCCTAAACTCAAGGGTGGTTGGGTTCTTGAGCCCCAAGACTGATTTGACAGAAGAGAGAGAGCACCGTTGGAATCGTTGAAACATCCTTCTGAAGATATTTCGGGACGAGAGAATAGCCGGGCAGTGGTGGAACCGTGGAGAAGATCCGGGAGAGGATTTTGTTGTGAGCTGTTTGGCCACGAGTTCGTATTTTCGGTAATGGTGGTAGCTTGATTTCCCAATCCTCGTTTGGATGTTGTGTTCGGCCATGGGTCTCGTCCGGCGACAGTTGAGTAGCCGCTGAAGTCCATCACGAAACCGCCGGTTTTGCTATGGTTATCTGCGATAAACATCTAGCGCCTCAACCGGTTTTTAGCAGAAAAGCCATGAAAATTAACCAAATTGTAGTGAAGGGAGTGCTTGCAAAAGCTTTTGCGTTTGGTAGTTGAGAATCAGAAATTGATAATGTTTGCGGATAAAAGCTAAATAAGTTAACGGGTAGTTACAAAAGACCTCCTCAGGTTTGAGCTAATTACAAAAAAACAAGAGATGTTTCAAAATTACAAAAAGCACCCTCAGGTTTGATTATGTCTTAAATTTAAGGGGTAGCTGTATTATTTCTAGAAATAGGGGGTTTTTGAAATGATTTTTGATTATGAAGGGGAAGACGGAATCATTTCTAAAAGTTTTTTTTTGCAATTTACAAAAACTCTGGGTTTTTTTGTAATTAACCCGAAACTCGGTTTTTTTTTTTTTTTTTGTAATTATCCCATAAGTTAAAAGAGAGTGTTTGACGAATAAGTTGTAAAGTACTTTATTTGTGTATAAAGTCAAATAAGAAGCACAATCAGAAATCTAAAAGCACCCCTCCCCTTGTTTTTCAGTTCTGATAAATTTATGTAGAATCAGAACTAAAAACAGATTTTTTCCCCTAGCCAAAAGCTGACAATCACTTTTTTTTCAAGTCTTTGCATAAACTCCCCAAGTATTCGATGTAAATATGTAAACGAGCAAAGAGTAATCTGTGATATTAAATAAATCATTTGTCTAACCAAATGCAGATGGGGAAAGGTTTCCATAGCGAGACGATAACAAAGGTCCAGGTGGCGGCTTCCTCCTACGCTCGTTGTGGCCAGCAAGGCGTCTACGGCAACTCCGCTTTCCTTGGTCAAATTCAGGCAATTGATGAAACCTGGAGAAAGGCTAACCTCATATGCTATAGGAAGAAATAAAAGTCATACAATTCAGACATCAAACTCTTGTCTAATTCAAAATACACACAACATAGCTGAATATGTATCGAAATCAAGGACTTAGTCACTGATTTCGGTCATGGCGAAAAATTCACGTTTTAGGGACACTATTAGGGAGTGTTTGCAAACTCTAAAAAAAGTGATTCTCAGCTTTTAGCTTTTTCCACCTAAAAGCTGATAATCACTTTTTTAAGAGTTTCTTCCTAATGTGTCTAATTTTCTTTATCACAAAAGAAATATTATTTCTTTTCAAGCAATAGAGGGTTGGGGCCTGGGGGGGGGGGTGTTAAGTGCTTTTGAAGCAACATCACTAAACTAAGTTCATATATATACTTCTTCATTCTGCAACATCAATTAATCCTTAAGACTCAGTCTTCCTTTATTAGCAATAAAATTAGTGATAATTACAAAAACACCCCCAAGGTTTGAGCTAATAACAAAAAAAACAACAGAGATGTTTCAAATTACAAAAAAACCCCTTAGGTTTAATTCTGTCTTAAATTTAGCTAACTGTAATATTTCTACAAATATCGGGGTGGGGAATTGAAATCAAGCCTTAAGGTTTTTTTGTAATTTTCCAAAACTTCTGGGCTCTTCTGTAATTAGCCCGAACCTTAGGTTTTTTATGTAATTATCCCATAAAAGGAATTAACCATCATATTTGGTGCTACAACCCTGAAATTAGATTGGAATATCATGGCACAAGGGACTCATCCAATTTACTTCAAAATGTCACCACAAGTACGATGTGCAAATTTCAAATCACGGCAGAAAAAAATTAGAGTAAATTTTTCCCGTGCTTACTAAATAACTCAATTATTACCGATTTCCTCAAAGACACGATCCCCTTAACCTAATATAAGCAAAGCCTTTCCTCCATTTCCCTTGTTCTTGCATTTTTTTTGGTGTGGTAATAGGCCAAATTGGCCTCTTTACGTTCTGCGAAAATGAAAAATAGCAACGTTTTTTAAAAACATGTCTTTTATAGCTATTTTGACTAAAAACCGACGGTCATACCCTTCGTGTATTCTGTGAGCTCAACTGTCCACTTCAAATGTCTCTTTTTTAGCTAACTCGAATATGAAATCATTGAAAACTCAACGACGATACAATTGTGCGCTTATAAATTAAGCTTAAAGACTAAAGCCATATATATTCTTCACAAGCTGTAGGGATAGCAACTGAACACCAATATATACAGTAAAGGGTACATTTACTAAATGCATGGATAATATTACTTCTCCTTGAAGCTTATGACTATATTAGCCCCTGTTTTATTAAGTTGCACAAAAAAAAAAATGGCCACAATGTGTTGAGACTATATGTGTTCTCAGGTCATTTTCAAGAAAATTTAACATCTTAAGAAAAGGACCACCAACAAATTAAGCATGGGACAAAGGCATCCACTAAAGCTCAAATACAAAACACCAATTCATGTTCTGTTCCATAATAAAAAAAAAAAAAAAAAAAAACAGTATTGTCTTTTTCTTAATTCAAAAACAAAAATCCAAAAGTCCAACAACATCACAGTCAATATCATGAGAATTAATAACAAAGGGAAATGAAACATCACAACAAAACTCAATCATAAAGCAAATTCATTGAGACAATTAATCAAACACCTTATGCTTATATCATAATCAACTCACCAAACCAACAACAACAACAAAAAAAAAAAAAAAGATTGTTCAAACCTTATCTGTAACAAAGTAAGTTTTTCTTTAATCAACATAAATAATGGGCCCAAAAAAAAAATAAAAAAAAAAAAAGCTGACCTGCTGCACTGCTGGCAAAACCTTTGTTCAAGGCCTGCAACAATGACCCTTGGAGACTTTGAATGCATACCACAAACTTTGTGCCTACAGTAATAAGCTTTAGCATCACTCAGATCTACTTTACAACCCTCCACCTGGCAAACAGGCGGCTGCCCACCCTGCACCACCCCAGTCCGCCCTTTCTTCGCCGGAGACGGCGGCGCCGGCCCATCACCAGTTTTGGGCCGCAGCCCAGAACCCACACCTTCAAAATAGATTTTCTTGCCAAATTTCAACCCATTGAGTGAGTCGGCCCCACCCCCACCACCACCACCTGATGAAGAAGAAGATGATGAACCCTTTTCCATTCTTGAATATTCAGAGCCCATTCATTGCTGCTTTCTTTGTTTGAATAATCAGTTGCATTATTCTAAAAAACACAAAAAGGAAAGTAAACAAAGTTAAAGATTGGTTCTTTAACAAAAATACAAAGAAAAACTCAAAGGGTCTTTGAAAAAAACAGTCTTTTTTTTTTAAATGGACAAATTTGGAGTGTTTCAAGTGAAATTTGGTGAGACTAGACTACAAATCAACACAATTCTTGTTTTTGGCAATTCTTGATTTCTTGATATGGGAGTGTGTGTTTGTGTGTGTGTTGTGGTGTAAAGTATACACCTGACAAATGGGCCATAATGCCAGCTTGGGGTTTGTGCAAAGAGAAGTATTTTCTCAAGTATTGTTTTTCTTTTGAGTCCAAAAATAGAAAAGCAAAACCAAAGAAAGGAGACAGTTTGTGAGTTTATTTTGATTTGCTTTTTGGGAGTTCTTAAGCAGCTTTTTATAGCACTCACTTTTTCGGTCATCAACTCCAACTGTCGTTTTTATGAATGGCTTTTTTCTGCTCTTCCCCCACCCTCTGTCTCTGTGTATGAAAATTGAAATCTGGCAATTGGCAATTAGGCCTATGGGCCCAATAATGGCATACACCTAAGGTTTTTTTGTATTTTGGCTTTTGTGATTTGATTTCTGATTTTAATTTTTCATTGTTTTCTTTTTAGGTTTGGCCGTCATAATAGATATCTATCCTTTGTTGTCAATGGGTTGAGTTCCTAGTTTCGCCGATACGTGTTCGTGGATTCATGTAGGAGTGTTCATTTTTCGAATGGATCCGAAATTCGATTCGGTTCGAATTCGAATTTTAGTTTCGAATTAGGATTTTTAAATATCGAATCGAATTTCGAATCAACTCGAATTTCGAATATGAATATTTGAATCGAATAACGAATTGAGGTTTTTTTTTCGAATTCTATTCAAAATCCTAATCGAGTGAAATTAGACTAAATTCGAATTCGTATTTTGATTCGAATTCTTATTTCAATTTGGATTCATAATTTAATTCAAAATTTATATGTATATAATTCACACTATACATAATTATTTAATGTATATATGTAAATTATACACATGCATTTATAATATATATATATATATATATATAAAACACTAATGTTTAAATGTAAATGTAAATTATAAATATATGCTCTTTCCTTCTTGTTTTTTAGTTTTTGTTAGAAATTATTATACTTAATAGTATGTGAAATACATTTTATATTGCTTCAAATTTTTATCTTTAGACCATATTCAAATAATCATTTTTGTGCTAAAAATATATTTTAGGTGAAAATTATTTCGCTCTTACACTCTCACGTGGAGACATGTGGTGAAATAATCTAAGAATATTTCACCGCTTATGTCCATTGTATGAAAAGGTACAAAACTTGTGTACATACACTATACAACATACATTATACATTTATACAATATTCTTTGACTTTTTTCCTTTGTTTTAAATTCTTATTACAATATTCATTATACATTATATATTGTACACTATATTACATATATTTATCTTCAGATCATAATAAAATAATAAATTATATGATAACACACACTATATCTCTTTATCTACGCACATGCACAAATGTTGATTTTTAAATATTTGAACTATAAGCACTTTATCAATTTGATACCTCATATTTGAGTATAAAAGTTATTTATCAAGTAACTACTGCTAGTATAAAATTGACACAAAATGATTTATTAAATTTATATAAGGGAGTTCGTTATGAATTTATGATAGTCTTTAGTTAAATTAAACAATGAAAAATGGTTAGCCGATAATTTATAATTTTGAAAAAAAAATCTGGAATTTTATTGGGTATAGTCCAAAAATATTATGTTATGAATCCAAACGTTATTCACTTTATCGATAAATTTGGATAATTGGATTGACTCGAATTCGATTCGGAAATCGAGAAATCCAATCCGTTTAAATTCGATTCGAATTAATCGAATTAGGATCGAATTTCGAATTGAGGTTTAAAATGTTCATTCGATTAAATTCGATTCGAGGAAGTCGAAGAATTCGGAATTCGATTCGATGAACACCCCTAGATTCATGTGTCAGAATAAGTCAATCTGGATTCGATATGTTTAATTATTCGTGTCAAAATCTTGAACTCAAACCCGACCTATTTATTTTACAAGTAACCTGAACCCGACTCATTTAAAATTAGTTTTATATACATTTAATATTTTCAATTGAATAAATAACTTTTTAAGAAAAAAATTCAATCATTATGACACATTATTCAATCAATAAAGAATATCACAATTCAAAACATACGAAAAGAGATAACAAATAACATAAAATATTAATCATATTTTGAGGACAACATACAAAAATACATGCAAAATAATAACAATATACATATTAAGGAGGTTTTAGCATTTAAATTTTAAGAAAATGTCTTGTTTTTTGGTTTCTTCTTACAATTATTTATTTATTTTTTTAAATTTACAAACGGGTTGGACGGATTAAATGGATCATAGTAGGTTGACTCATACCCGGTCTGTTTAATTGGTAGGTTATTCGGGTTCGACCTAATTTCGACCGGGACCCATAAAGCCTGGATCAATACCTATTAATATCGTGTTAGGTTCGTGTGTGGGTCTGCATGCCGGGTCTGAAAATTGACACCCCTAATCTAGGGGTCAACAATAATAGTCCTACATAAAATCATAATTTTCTATTTTTAAGAAAGTCATGTAATTTTCACGAATTTTCTATTCCAGTCATTTAATAGCTGAAAAATTGACATTTGCCCCGGAAAAGATCCATATGTCATTTTTGGCCAAATAGGAAGAAACCAATTTCGCTTATGCACATATCATATAAATGAATTGACATATTGATTAGGACAAAACTCAGGAACGGAAACTTACTATTTGGAGGATGTACGCGCAAACAAAACTAGTGTTAGTTCAAGTGGCTACGATAATCTAGAGGGAGGGTGAATAGATTATGCCGATTTTTCGCAAATCGCCCTCTTTTTCAAATGAACAAGTAATTGACAAGAATGTAAATGCAGAAATTAAACAACACTCGTTGATTTATAGTAGTTCAACCCACCTGGGCTGTCTACTACCACCCCAAAGATATCTCAGGGATGGATTTCAAAAAGAAAAAAAAAATTATTAATTACCACAATTAATACAACACCTTAAGGATCACCACAATCCTCTTACAACACATTCAATGAGATTACCATAATCTTCCTTCACCACCTTTGAAGAGTACCACACTCTTCAAATACCTATCACCTAGATCACCCAAGTGTATTCTTACCACAAGAATACTCACAAGGATGTCTTGTGTTGAATGATGGACAAAATTCAAGATTACAACTCTATGAAACCAATACAAAGATTGGGTGCAAGTGTAATCAAGAATCAAAAACCTAGACCTCAAAGATGTGCAAGTGAAAGTATTTTAGGCTATTACAACAAGAATGTAAAAATGAAAGCTTGAACAATTTGCAGATTTCTTGTTGTGTGTTTTGCTTGTATGTGTTATATCTTGTATCTTCAATTCATCCTCTATTTATAGGGAAGTCTTCACCAACATAGGCTCCTCTATCTTCACTTTTGTCTACAAAAAGAAAATCACAAGATGTAGAAATATTGTACAAAAATCAAAAGTAAATCTTGCTGTCAAACATTTCAAACAACATAATTTTGCTGTCACAAAATAGCATATGGCGATCGGTTGCCCTGTTGAAGATTTCGACCGCTTGAAAAAAATAGTGCGATCCAGGTAGGGGTTGCAGGGGGGTGCGACCGGTCGGAGGGGGGTTCGACAGGTCGCCCAGGGGTGCGACTAGGGGTGTTCATTTTTCGAATGGATCCAAAATTCGATTCGGTTCGAATTCGAATTTTAGTTTCAATTAGGATTTTTGAATTTGAATCGAATTTGAATCAACTCAATTTCGAATATGAATATTTGAGTCGAATAACGATTGAGGTTTTTCTTGAATTCTATTCAAAATCCTAATCGAGTGAAATTCGACTAAATTCGAATTCGATTTCGATTCAAATTAGTATTACAATTCGAATTCTTATTTCAATTTGAATTCGTATTTCAATTCAAAATTTATATGCATATATTTCACACTATACATAATTATTTATTGTATATATGTAAATTATACACTTGCATTTATAATATATATAAATGAATAAAACACTAATGTTTAAATGAAAATGTAAAATTATAAATTTATGCTCTTTCTTTCTTGTTTTTTTTTTAGTTTTTGTTAGAAATGATTATACTTAATAGTATATGAAATACATTTTACATTACTTCAAATTTTTATCTTTAGACCATATTCAAATAATCATTTTTTGTGCTAAAAAATATATTTCGGTAAAACTGTTTTGCTCTTACAGTCTCACGTGGAAGGCATGTGGTGAAATAATCTATAAGAATATTCCACCAGCCATATCCATTGTATGGAAAAGTACAAAACTTGTGTACATACACTATACAACATACATTATACATTTATACAATATAGTCTTTGACTTTTTTCCTTTGTTTTAAATTTTTATTCCAATATGAATTATACATTATACATTTATACACTATATTACATATATTTATCTTCAGATCATATTAAAATAATAAATTATATGATAACACACACTATATCTCTTTATCTACTCATACACTTTGTCAGTTTGATACCTCATACTCGAGTATACAATTTATTTATCAAGTAACTAGTGTTGGTATAAAATTAGCACAAAATGATTCATTAAATTTATATAAGGGAGCTCGTTATGAATTTATAATAGTCTTTAGGTAAATTAAACAATGAAAAATGGTTAGTCGATAATTTGTAATTTTGAAAAAACAAAATCTGGAATTTTATTGGGTATAGTCCAAAAAAATTATATTATGAATCCAAATCTTATTCACTTTATCGATAAATTTGGATTTTTGGATTGACTCGAATTCGATTCGGAAATCGAAAAATCCAATTCGTTTAAATTCGATTCGAATTAGGATCGAATTTCGAATTGAGGTTTAAAATTTTCATTCGATTAAATTCGATTCGAAGAAGTCGAAGAATTCGAAATTCGATTCGATGAACACCCCTAGGTGCGACCGGTCCCCCTGCTCCATTTTTCAAGTCAGTATGTTCTGTTTCATGTTTTCTTTCCTTCAGGTACCGGTCGACCATTTGGGCGACCGATCGACCTCCAATTTGAAATATTGTCCGATTTTTTTCAAAAATAAACTTCAAGAAATACTCCAAAAAATTAGCAAAAACCTTTTAAATCATTTGGGAGTATTTGGACAACATTTATAAACATAGTTTTGGTGTAAAAACCAATTTAAACAAAGCCATCAAAAGTGTTGTCCATTTTTATCGAAAAATAAATTCTAAGAAATACTCCAAAAATATTTTAATTATTTAGGAGTATTTGGACAACATTTATTAACATTGTTTTGATATAAAAACTCATTTAAACATAATCATCAAAATCTTGATAAAAACATTTATCTAACAACTAGTTTACACATCAGTGGGTTTGACTGGAAATGTGGACACATGAATTTTCCATGAAATTTTTCAATTTTCGGCGACGAAATAACTGAAATCAAGAGTTTTCTTTTTTAAATTATCGAGATTTTTGTGCAAATAGTAATTTATGCAAGACTATTATTGCTAACACCTATAACTGCAGGACTATGATTTGCAATTTATCATATATATATATATATATATATATATATACATATATATAATTATTGGACTTGAAAACTGAGAATACTAGGTGGGCTAGCAGCATTCAAGATGATAAAGTACTTTTCTCTTCCTTCATTTTTTGGTAAAATTTCTCATTCGTTATGATAGGTTAGACTATCTCTAGTAGTTTGCACTACTTTAATACATAATTTGCATTTTATCTCCAAAGCGAGTTTGCACTACTTTGATGCGAGAATCCGTGCATTCTGCCTTCTCTTGATGTTTGCACTACTTTGTGCACTAAAATAGAATATTCTATAAGATTTTTTTAATTCATTTAATATTAATTTTTATTACATTATAATTGATAAAAATATTATATAAGTAATTTTATTTAATATAATATTTATCAAATGTTTTATTTAAAATTAAACAAATTCAAAAAAATATTAAATTATATGAAATTAATGCAAAAAGAATATAACAATTAATAAAATTCCATATTATATTATTTAAAAAATTATCACATCTAATTGAACTAACTTTAGTATTATTTTTTATTAGATTAACTGAAATAAAAAATTAATAAAAGTATTTAAAGTTAAAATAAACCAATAATAAATTAAATTAAAAAATCAAAAAAAAATTATCGCTGTTTATGGCGTTGCACTGTAGCAAATGACAAAATGGCACAGAAATAGTGCTGGTCCTACTGGAAGAGGCAAAATAGTGTTGATTGTTATTCTCCAATACTGCTGGAGATGCTCTTAGAATGGGGGAAATTAGCAATTCTCTTTTAAATAATTTTTTAATAAGATTTTTTTAGTAAAAGGAAATCATTTTGTAATCTTGTTATTATTAAAAAGAATAGAAGAATACTTACTTTTATCTTCTTCTTCTTTTGTGATAAAATATTCTTAAGAAACCTTTTTTTAGTACATATCCTAGAGGGGAGGGGAAGAAAGGAGTGGCGGGAGGAGCAAAACCCTAGAGCTTCTTACACCAAGAAGCCTTGAACTTCTCCCATCAAGAAGTTTTATTTATTTATTGATATTTAAAACTATATGTATGTATGTTTATATATATATAATAACAAACTTATTTCCAAATTTGTTTTCTCGCCTATTTACACTTGCTAAAAACTAAATTAGATATTTTTAATAAAAAATAAAAAAAGCAAAATGGATATATATATATATATATCAAATATCTTTGTAATTGTATCATTAATTTTGCTATACTTAATTATGGTATACATTAATATTTTAATTTAAGTACGTGTAATTATAATTAAATACTATGCACATGAATTTGGATTTTTTTTAAAGGAAAGATAGTTTGTTGTCTGAAATTATTGTAATTTATCAAATTTATGTATGACCAATTATTATTAAATATTGTATTAAAAAATCAAATAGATCTAAATGAAAATATAAAATAAATCGGCATTATTGGCTATAATATTATCTCATTTGTTTTTTGCGATCAATTTAATATGATTTTATAATTTGAACTAAATCCTTAATTGTAATGAGATTATATATTTTCGAATATAGTGTTTTAGAATCGTAATTTGGTATTACAATATACGTCATTAGAGTTTAGTCTTTTTTATTTATAGATAATTTTAAATTGATTTCATTTTTTAAATTTTATAAAATTTATAAACAATAGTGGAACCACATATTTGGAGTGTAATATTATATTTTTAACTTACATGAACTATCTTAGAATAATCCGGATAAATTACACCCAAATTGTTTTATATATTTTAAAATATTGTATATAACTCAAATCCTTAATATATAATTCATAATATACGATGAAAAAGAATATAATGTTATTTTAAAATTGAAAAAAAATGTACGGAGTGTGCTAAATTCTAAAATATTTTAGTGAGTCCTTATATTTGAAAATCATATATTTTAATTGTATTGTAATATAATTTTTAAAGTACAAACTTCTAATTGTACTATTATATTTATAAGTAAAGTTGAATTCAATTTATTTTTAGCAATGTATAAATACTATGAAGTGTAATATAATATTTTTATTGAAATTTAAAATAAATAAAAGAACCTAAAAATACGTGTTTATAATATATTGTTAAAATAGAGTATAATGTAATCCCAAAAAAAAACTTGATTAATTGGTTTCGCTGTTAAATTATTTAAACATAAAAATATTAATTAATATTTTTTAATGACATACATATTTTTTATTATTGTAAAATTATTATATAAAATGATGAATACTATTTATTTTAAAATGTACTAAAAATTTAAATTAGGTCCACAAGGTCGGGTTGTACGATCAGGTCAATCATTTCATGGGGTGAAGTGGGTCAACTGATCTCAAAATTAGATTATATGGAGTTTTGGCGTGACCCAACCGAGATTTTTTCTATGGCCCAGCTCGCCAGCTCGAACTGGTTCATTGACAACTCTACTTATTATTAGGATAGCTCGCGCATCGCACGGGGACCTAATCTAGTGTATTATAAATTGGCAAGTTACTTCCTGAACTTTAAGAATATTTTTTTTGTTTAAAGATGTTTCTACTGTTATTTACACTAGTTGAGACTCCCGTGCAATGAACGCGATGTTATGTGATGTCTCCATTTTGTAATATAACACATGCATTTTCCAGACAGTTCTATTAATGTTGTCTCCCTACATTTTAATTAATTTTAAAATAATATCAGACAATAGACGGGAAATACCATTTACTGTTATTCATTGAAAAAGTCATAAAAGAAAATATATCATACTTTAGAATCATGGAAAATTCATTCAAGATTATATATTTGTGTTCGATCTTCAAAAATTATTTTTTTTTTCACAAGGCGAAACTTCATTGTCCATTGCATTTTAGTCATGTTTAGATTCTTAATAAGTGTGGAGATTGGTATCATACATTTTTTCCAAGATTGTAGTGCTAAATTCAGATGCAATTTTATTTTCGAAAGCTATATATTCATATGTATAAATTGGACTGTAATAGCTGATTGTGTAACAATAAATGAAAAATTAATACACACACATATTGGGGAACCAAGTAGAGCAATTAAGAAACATGAGCCAACAAACATTATTTTGATAACATTATTAATTTATTAGATTTTTGGGGGACATCTTTAATTTTTTGGCAGATTTTGTTATGCATTTTATTTATTGTAAAATTTCTAAATCACATCGTTTTGGATTTGTGTATGTAAAACACTATATTGACTATAAAATTAATTTCCACTTATATAAATGTATAATGCTACATATTGATATATGTATAAGGGTAATTTGCAATTTTCCCCTTACTTTTTTTTGATATTTTACCTTATGGACTTAATATTTTCTTGTACATTTATCACTTTACCACCTCCACGTGGGTATGGTGTGGGAAAACACTAAAAGTTCATATAAAGTGCACTGTACTAAAAATTCTCGTCTAACCCAATTAGTTAGTTCGCTTTAGCGCTAGGCTCCCTTGTCCGCCTAAATTTTTTTTTCCGATCGAGACCCGTCTAACCCCGCTCAGGTCCCGCCTAATCCCGCCTAGGCGCTAAGCCCCAGCCTGCCGCCCGACTAGCGCCTAGCGCTTTTAAGAACACTGATAAAGTGTTAAAAAAACTAGGAGACAGAGTAAAAAAAATCACATACTTCAAAAGGCAAAGTGTAATTTACCCTTATGTGAAATATAATATAAGGACATAAATATTGAGATATTTTCTTCAATTAAAATAAATATTTTTTGATTGAATTTTACAAATTTGCACACAATTCTATGTAATTTATAATTATGAAGAAATTGGCTAAGTCATTTAACAAATATACATATATTATAATTAGCTAACATACATGAATATATAAATTGATATTCAATAGCCCGAATGCATGATTTTGAAGTCTATTATAAAATAATTTTTTAGTGAATATATCTTATAATTTTATGTTTATGAGTGTCAAACTAAAAACTGTAAAAAGATGATTAATTTGATATATTATACGTAAAAAATATAATAAAATAAAAAAAGTTAATTTTTTTAAAAAGACAATATAATGACTAATGCAAATTCCACACACAAATTTAAAAACTATTTTTTATATAATGCTTTGTTATTATATTCAGAATTAATACACCAATTACCAAAATTGACATTACATGATGTAATTATATTTTACTATTTTGAAAGGGCGGTTTAGATGGAATTTTTTTGGCATACTATTTATTAGTAACTCGTTTTTATTGTATATGTTGGATGTGACTTCCGTGCAATGCACATACTGTATATTTATGAGACCTCCATTTTATGTGAGACGTGTATTTTTCTAATAGTTATATGAATTCTTTCTCCATGCATTGTAATAATTTTAAAATAACATCAAACTATAGGCCAAAAATACAATTCGATATTTTTTGTTGATGAAGTCGGAAAAAAAACATGATCGTACCTCAAAATCATGAAAAATACATCCAAATACATTATTGTTAATATAACCTAAATGTAAATTGAATATGTCAAAATACAAAATAAATATGACCGTGTATTAAAATATCAAGAATATGAAATGAAACACTATTTAAAAAAAATGTATGATTTTCAAACAATAATTCATCTTCTAAACATAGCAGGTGAAAAGAGAGTTCAAATCTAAGTTGTACTTTATTGGCCATGAACCAATCATTATTTAAGATCTTTCTTGATATTTCTCATGGTACAATTCCCTTTGTAGAGACAGAAATTTACTCATATTAGAATTTGTTTGGTCCTAATGATGAGGATGCTTGATAAAGTAAACTATTTGCCCACTAACTGTTTGCAAAATTTTTGGTTTGCAACATTTTGGGTACATTAAAAGAAGAGAAAGTAGTTTTCATTCATATTAAGAGTAACTTTAACTTGTTGGTATCACAAGACATCCACATTAACTTCTAAGCTACCCAAATTAATACGGAGAAGTATTTGCATACGAGACACGTCTACTATATATTATTGTGTATGAATTTGTATACATTCACAATAAATTTACGATAATTATTCACGTGGAGTATTCCTCTAAGTGTAACATGAATAAAATTGTGCAATTAGAGTTAAAAAATGGTTTTGGACAAAAAATAGGTGTAGGCACCCATACATACGGGAAAAATCCACCAAAAGTAATTTTTAAAAAATATAAAAAATTCTATTATTGTTCCTAGCGAGGTGCCGGGCTATCACCCGACTAGCGACTTCTACGACCTTAAACTTTTTACACCTTATAATATATAAGATTCTATTTTACAAATACATTGTTGAAATTTTTGAATAAATTAAGATCGCGGAAACTGTTAATATGTTAGTAATGACATAGTTTGAACTTTATAGTTAGGGATAATTACAAAAAATCCCTTAAGGTTTGGACTAGTGATCGACAAAAAAATCTAAAAGTTTTTGAAAATTACAAAAAAAAAGAAAACCTAGAGGTTTAATTCCGTTTTATATTTTCCCCTTCATAAGCAAAAAAACATATCAGGTTTTTGATATTTATAAAAATATTACAGTTTTCCCCTTAAATTTAACACATAATCAAACGTTGTGATTTTTTTTTTGTAATTTTGAAATATTTTTTTTGTAATTAGCCCAAACCTCAGGGATGTTTTTGTAATTATCCCTTAGACCATCTCCAGCACTCTCTACTACTTTGGTGCAGAGTTTGTACTATTTTGGCCCAAAGTTTATACTTCATCTCCAGCAGTCTGCACTATTTTCTGCACTAAAAAGGAATATTCCATAAGATTCTTTCTTTTATTTTGATTTTTATTATTGTATAATTGATAAAAATATTATATAAGTAATTTTATTTAATATAATTTTTATTATTTTTTATCTTCGCAATTAATTAAATTGAAAAATAGAATATAATATAATATTAATTTTTAAAATATAAACAAATTCAATAAAAAGTAAATTTAATATAATATTTATTAAATATTTTACTTTTAAAAGTAAAAAATTAAAAAATTTATATTTAATGAAAATAATGTAACATTAATTTTAGTATTATTTTTTATTAGATTAATTGAAATATAATATTAATAACTATATTTAAAGTTAAAATAAATCTATAATAACAAATTAAATAAAAAATAAAAACAAAAGAAGAAAAAGTAGTGCTGCTACAGTAGCGTGGTACTGTAGCAAACGCCAAAATACATCCAAATATAGCGCAGTGTTGGCCGTTGGAGACGCAGTACTGGAGAAGCCCTTATAGTTAATGAGTGGCGATATCTCCTAGTCCAAGTGTTCAAAATACATCAAACAGTAATATAATTAAACTAGACGATAGGAGGTCATGTTTACAAGATTCATAGTTCAAGTTTGAAAAGAATTCAAATTAAATTCGAGGTTGGTTCATTTGTTAACCCTAAGAGTGTCTATATTATTATGTAGAGATCAGTGGTATTATTATCGATGCAGATAACATTTTATTTGATCCCTAAATTTATAATTTAATGTTGCTTGTAAAGGCAACTTACTCCAAATCAAGGTCAATCCGAGTTATACGGTATTAAAATCTAAGTCCATAAGTGAATCAGTGTGCAGAAAATCGGCCTGCAATATGAACATATAAGAAAATGTCCAAAAGATTAATCCAAAGTGTAAGGAAATTTAGTACGTAAATTGAAATTAATTTCATGATGAGTATGAATGGACTATTTCTACATGAGGTGACATGTCTCGTGGCTTAATTTAATGAGTTCGAGTCTCAAGGGCATAGTGTAATCAATTGGGCCTCATAGATCTTTTTTAATTGCTTGACCCAATCAATGATCTTTATGGACTATCAATTAAATAAAGGTTTAATTAGATAAATAAGTGAATATTAAAAGAGAAATTACGATTTTACCCATCTATCATAATTCTTAGAGTAGGCTAAAGCTGAACATATGAATCTTGATATCATTATTATGTTAATTATACAGACTGTTTAATATTTTCAATAAGTTGTGAAATAATAAGACACCTAATATTCAAAAACCCATGCTATGATTCGGCCAAGTACAAGAAAGATTTAAAGATTATAGGTGGTTCTATAAAGAAGTTTGAGACTTCCATTCAATTAAGTTTTCACTTTTTGCACATTAATTATTTTGTTATTTATGCATTACATGCGTACAATTAATGTCTAGGTCCTTGCATTTGACTGATATGCAAGGGCGTAGCCAGTCTGCATGATCATATATTCCTAGCCCATTTTTTTTTTCTAATTCAACTTTTTTTTCTTAAATATATATATATATATATATATATATATATATATTCCCCATAGAAATTACCGGACAAAAAAAATTGGGGTGCGCGGAGAGCCGGAAGGCCCCTGGCTACGCCCCTACTGATATGCATTATTTCTCTGCCCTTCATAAGTTCTCCAACCAAGTGTTAAATTATTTTCATTTTCTTAATTATAAAAACAATGAAGAAATTAGGTGTATTGAGAAAATAAATAGAGATTAATTAATTTAGTATCAAGATATTTTAAAAATTGTACCTATATACAGACATAAATGTAGAGAAATTAACTAGCCCTCAAAAGATTTGCTACATTTTCGTTTATTTCTTTTTCAAAAAAAAATCTATAACTCTATATCTTGAAAATCTTTAACTATAGGTATTTAATATGCCATAGGCTTTTAATTACTATGACATAATTTTTCTGCACTCCAATTCTAGTTCTATACATGTACTAGGAATTTGATGGTAGCAGAAAACCTTAAACATGTAGTGTCCCAATATATATAAGAAGACAATTACAGGTGTTTAATTAATATGCCTCTTGGCTTGTAATAATGACAAAAAAGTTAAACCTTTGAATCCAAAGTTTACACAAGTAATCATCAGGATTTTTAATGATAGCAAAACCTTAATTGTCAATGTTTAATATGTGTTTAGGGTTTTAAGTGTCACAATATGTTTAAACCATATAAGAATCCTAAGTTTGCACTATGTAGGGGTCTAAATGAATCGAGTCGAGCCGAGTCAAACATAGTATTGTTAAAAAATTGTGGTTGTTCTTGGTTTGACATTAATTGAACTGAGCTCAAACAAGCTTTAGTCGAGCCGAACGAATCAAACTCAATTAAGTAGCTTGATATTTTACACATATTTTTTTTACTAGCTAATTGAGTCAAGTTCGAGTCGAGTTTTACATTTTATGAAACATAACAAATGTGTTCAAGCTTGGTTCGTTATGTTGACGAACGGAGCTCAAACAAACTTTTAACGATTGATATTGAGTAATTTGGTTCGTTTTTCAGACCTATACACCTGTACATATAGGAATTTTGATTCTAGCAAATTAAACCTTAGAAAAATAATGTCCCACATAATAACATCAATTATCGGTGTTTAGTATGCCTTAGGCTTTAGATCTCAAGTATCCAGAACGTTTAAGTTCTATAAGAATCCTAAGTTCTATATACTCATGTATTAGAATTTTACTGTTATCAAATTAATTAAACCTTATAAAATAATGTCCTAAACATAGGAAGATTAATTATTGGGTCTAGTATATATGTCTCAGTCTTTTAAGTATACATGACATAATTTAGTTAGCCTTAATTCCAAGACCATTTAATTTAATTTGCAGGCACTTATGGTTATGGTTGTAGAACCTTAATTATAGTGTCGCAAGATCTGAATTTCCCATTTTTTTAATTAATATTTTTTTTCACTAAAGATTGAAAAAGCGCACCCCATAAATTTTATCATTTTGTAAATTTAAATTGCCAACATATACCCTTATATATATGCTAGCTATATAATTTTACCTTTTTTTCTTTTTACTTAATTTATATCTCATTTAATGTATTAGTTATTATATACACATATATGTGCATACATATTTACTAATAACATTTATGTTATTTCAAAAAATGAGAAGATTATTACTTTATATATTTAGCTATTTACTTGTTATATTAAAAAAACATAATGTTCAACATGTTTAGGCATTATTTAACATGTATGTACTGTCAATTAAGCGCGGTATAAGATAAAATCCTCAATTTTATAGTGCATTATATTATTTCAATATTTGATATATTTAGCATAAATAATATAACAATGCTAATTAAAGAATGAATATTTCAATCTTTCAAAATTAAATAGCATGTAAATTAATAATTAAAAATATTCTAAAAATGCTTTATTAATGATTTAACTCTAAATGGTCATGCAAAAGAGAATAAAATAAGAAATAAAATACGAATACCCGATGCTGTAGTTCAATTAATTAAATGACTATATAATTTTGATATCCACTGTTATTTGCTACTTTTTTAAGAAAAAAATAGAATAAGATCATACACAACTATTTTCCATTTTCCAGTGATATATTTGTGTTTTGCGTTTTTATATGGGAATAAATCAATAAATGATATGTTTTCAATATTTGCATAATCTTTGGGCCTAAAAAAGTTATAAGTTGTACCCATGTTTACAAAACCTTAACTAAACAATAATGTCCCCTCATGTATAGGAATCACTTATATATGTTGTTTGATACGCCTTAGGCTTTTAAGTACAACACAGCTTTGATGATACAAAAACCTTAAATAATTAATAATGTCTCTCATAATACACAGTACAATACATGCTGCATTTACTACATAGTACATAAATAATTTTCAAATGTTTTATTTTCTTTACAAAAAATAAATGGTTAAACATTGATGATGTTGCACCAAGTGCATGTAAATTGTAAACTGACCAAACTATCAAACTTGCAATAATATGTACTTCGAGCATCATCTTTATGATAGCTTGTTTGAATTAATTAAAAAAAAATCTAATTTTTTAATTAAGTAATGGCAAGTTTCACATTTCACCCCAACATATGGACTAATTTAACATAATATATATAGCAAATATCACGTAATATCGTTGTATTTGTGGGTATTTACGGGAGAGATTAATTAAACAAGTGTAAGCGCCATTTGCAATGACGTCTCTAAGGATTTTTTTTTTAAAAGGCGCTCCTACCCCTTTTATTCGTATTAATAATTCAAATATATGTATTCAAAATTCAAGTGCCTTTTATTCTTATTTGACAAATCAATTCAAATATTCGTATTCAAAATTCTAACATATCTTTATTGTTGAGTTATTTAGAAATTATACATCTGGAATAAGAGATATTTTTTTACTAGGAAGATAATTCATTTTCTTGATTCTTTTCAATTTCGGCTTAGCAATCCTTATTATGCTAAAACAATTCTCTAATCAATGACTAGACTTATTTGATCTAACAACTACATTTCATTCACGAGAATAGCTTAATAAAATATATAAAAAGGTCTCTTCGTCCCATTTGTAAGTATTCTGAACAGTTAATTACTATCTTTTGCTCTGGAATTCTCCTACTTTCGGTACTGACTTGAACACCGAAGAGGCCTCCCTGGGACAATCTCAACATTTAACGTTTGTTGAACTATCACAGACAAGTTTCCAGATCGAGGAACACCAGTTCCGGAGAAGAAATTGGACTTTATTCAAAATCTTTTACTTGGAGTAATATGCCAATTTTAAACAGCATCAATATACTATCTTATTAGATGACATGAAATTTCTCCATCAATTTATATAATAATTTATTCACTAATTTTATTAATTCATAACCCATGAATCAAAGTTCCTCAAGAAATTCTCCATCAATAGATTACTCCTAGCTAGTAAAAACAAGCCCTTGTCTCATAAAAACTCTGTAATAAAACCAACAGAGATAAATTTAAGGGCATGAAAAGCTTTGGTCACCCCCAAGGGGTTGGCCTAGCGGCCTTTGGGTTGCTTCGCAACTCAAAGCTTTGCGGAGTGAGGGGTTGGGGTTCTTCCTCCCCTGGAGGATTAGACCATCCCCAGGAAGGACGGATGTCAAGTGTAAGTAAGGAAGTGTGGGATCTTTTTGATTGGTGTGGGGATCAACCTCGAAAAAAAAAAAAAAAAAAGAAAAGCTTTGGTCCATACCTCATTCAATTTTTGCTGGCAGTTTGTGCAAAAGCACTTGTCAGATGTCATTTAAATTAAACCACCAAAATACAAACAAATGTGAGAAGGACCCCCTTATTTGGTCCTGCCAAACTCTTGTACATTTAATTTATGGTTGCATTATATACTCTGATATTTTGCCATCTTTAACTTCATCTCTGAGGATATGGCATCAACTGTCACTGTTGATAACTTTTTGTGTGGTCGTACTCATCGGTCATTATTTCTCTCTCTGTTGGCTTTGGGAAGAAATTGATAATGTTCCAAAAGGTTGTTTGAATTTTATCGAGCTTAAAAATCTGTATATAAATTTGATTTGTAGCTTAATATATTAACATGTATTTTATTTTTCTTCAACTAATTGAGTCGAGCTCAAGCTCGAGGTGAATTTTGCATTTTAATAAAATGAAAAAAGTATATATGTTGAAACTTGAGTTATTATGTGAATGAATCGAAATTTGAATTAGGGTTGTAAAGGAACAGTTTTACGATTATAATAAATGTGAACGAACTCAGTTAGCGTTCATTTATTAAGCTTAGTGAACATAAACGGACATGAAAATCTGTTCGTTTATGTTCATGAATTGTTCACGAATATTCCCATTTAGTGTCCGTTTGATGGTTGTTTATTATTTATTTTTAATTATTAATTATATATTTACTACTTAATTTGTATTACTTTATCATGAAAGATACAAGTTTATTTTAGTTTAATATTATATCTCATTTACATTTGCAATTATCATAATATTAATTTATTTTTGAGTTGAGTATTCATGAACAAGTGTATTTGACTTTTTCCATAAACACATTTATATAGTTGTTCATGAACAATTAATGAATATGTTCAATTATTAAACAAATGAACACAAACAACTCTTTAATATAAACAAACGAACACGACCAATTCTCGTTCGTTAGAGTTCAGTTCGCTTACAACCCTAAGTTGAATTGAATCTAGCTTTTACCGATCGATTTTTATGCCGAATATTAAATAGCTTGTTTTTTTTTCCCAGCCCAAGCATTGGGAAAATGAGAAATTGAGTAACCACTAGGTAGAGCTGCAAATGCTCGGCTTGACCCCATCAAGTTAACGCTGAAAATCGGTTAGGTCAGGTTAACCCAAAAATTCAGTCGGGCGACTCGGGCCACCATTTTTCGTGGCTCAATCTAGCCCAAACACTACTTTTATATCTGGTTAAATTGTGTCGGGACATTTGGGTTTCAAGTCGGCCGAACCAAATTAGGCTCGATCCTTTTCGAGCCTATTAAAATTAAACTAAACCCAATCCAGCCCAATCTCACATCGGGCAGGTCGGGCCGAGCCAATTTCGCCGTAGCTACACTATGACAATGGGGTCATTAAACAGTAACTTCTTGTTACAAGCATGTAACCACATGGGATGTTCGACCCTTTTTGGTTTCTCTTTTAAATAATTGGTGAGGTATTGGATTCAAATTCCAATACATAAACTACACTTTTTTTTTTTTGTATGAATTAAGTGATGGAACGTAACATACTTCGAAACATGTACGATGGAACTTGTAAAATAAAAAAAAAATAATTATTGGTCAGGTTTTGATTTGATCTAGAGGACAAAAGTGGAAAAAGCGACAGTTAATTAGGAATCTTTCTCTTAGGGGAAACAGTACCAACTGCCATAAACGAGTATTTTTGAGCAAATTTAGCTTCCAAGTTGAAATAATGAAATAATATTTTATAAGACGAATAATATTTTTAAGGATAAAAAATTAAGGATCTGCTCGTGTTGGAAGTTGAGAGCAGACGCATGCACACCTCAGACCCGATCGAGGTTCAGATTATTTATTTATTTATTACAATGATCAATAAATTTAGGGTTTGAACTTTGAAGTACATATTTGTACACGGAAAGTTCTTACATATGAATCTTAACTTTCTCTTTTTTTTTTTTTTTTTTTTTTTTTTTTTATAACTCAGCCTTCTGCGCCACGCCCGACTATCGCCCGGACAACAGCTCCCGCTCTCCTCATTCTTCCGCCAAGGTAAACCGCGGATGTGCACGCACGATGGAGTTTCGACGGTCTCACGACGTACAACCGATCCTCCTGCGTAAAGAGAACAATTATGTTCGACCCCAATCTACTAATAACGATCTCTCCCCGAATCGAACCCACACGGATGCTATTCAGTATGAGTTCCCACCAAATCTTCACCAGCTCGCATATGCCCCGGGGAGCAATTTGATGGAGCAGGGATATGAACCCCTGACCTCCACCCCCACAAACAATTTGATGGAGCAGGGATTTGAACCCCTGACCTCCACCCCCACAAGCAATTTTTGAAGAGTACTTTTAGCATGTAGGGGTGATTTAGAGGGTGTTTGGCTTAGACTTAATTACAAGATGTTCGAGAGTTTATAAGCTCTGGAAAAATATTTCTTTTTTAATATCTTATAAGCTTTAAAAATAAGATGTTAGCAGTTATAGGTTGTTTCAAAAAACGACGGGGAATCCTAACTTAATTTCTGATGGAGGCCTATTTAGACCGACATGTCTATATAGGCTTGATGAAAGACCTGAGCCAGTGGTAGGTGATGGCTCAAAAGCTACCTTTAAAACCCTAGACAAGTGCACCTATCATTTTATAGTATAGATTATTGAGTACCGAGTGTCATTCCCACGAGGATTGTAAATACTAATAATTACCGTCTTTTTGTTATTTAATCTAATAATTTTCAGAGTTTTGTTTGTTAAAATGGAAAATAAAAAATAGAGAATTTAAAATAATTGCAACTTACAAAAGGCAAAATTATTTTTTTGGTCCGTTAAGTTGGCTCGATTTCGATTTTAGTCCTTTAATTTTTATGGGTTGCGTTTGACAAACACTAACTTTTCTAAACCTGCACATTTAGTCCGATTCCAAAATTTCGGGGATATCTTATCCCTAAAATGTTGAGTTGGGTCATTTTTTCATGAAATGACTATTTTACCCTCTTTTTTGGATGGAAACCTTGGTCATGTGCATATCACATGACTTGTGTAATATCTCAATAAAATTAAATAATAAAAATAAATATAAGATTAAAATAAATTAAAGAAAAAATGTGAACATATATTTATAATTTTATATAAAGTTACAAATATAAAATATATGTTGGACCTTTTTTTAACTTTATTTAAATAAAATAATCTGAACATATATTTTTAATTTTCAGTTATAAATAAAATTAAAAAAATGAAAACAAAATAGAAAAATATGTATTTACAATTTTCAACTATATATAAAAATAAAAAAAAATAGAAACAAAAAAACATATATATCTATAATTTTCAACTGTAAATTGAAATTAAAGAAAAATAGAAATAGAAGAAATAGAAAAACCAAAAGAAAAAGAAAATAATGTACTTTTTTGTTTTTCTAGTTTTCCTTAATTTTTATTTAAAGTGGAAAAATATAAAATATATGTTCGATTTTTTTAAAATTAATTTAAAGAAAATAATATGAACATATATTTATAATTTTCAAATGTAAATAAAATTTAAAAAAATAAAATGAAAAATGAACAGAAAAAATATGTATTTACAATTTTCAACTATATGTAAAAATAAAAAATAGAAAACCGAAAAAAACATATACATCTGTAATTTTCATCCGTAAATTAAATGTAAAGAAAAACAAAACACAAAAAAAAATATAGACTTACAATTTCACCATAAATTAAAATTAAAGAAAAAATAAAAACAATAAAACTGGAAAAAATATCTATTTACAATTTTCTACTATAAATAAAAATAAAAAATAGAAAACAAAAAGATGAAAAAAAAAAGAAAAAAAAATTATTTTCTTTTTTTATTTAATTTCTATTTAATGTTGAAAAATATAAAAATATATGTTCGATCATTTTATTTAATTTAAGTTAAGTTTATTTATTTTTTATTTAATTTATTATTATTTTCGATTTTTTCTTTAATTTTTATTTTCCAAAAAAGGGGGCAAAATAGTCCTTTTCAAGGAAAAATGGCCAAACTCAGCATTTTAGGGATAAGATATCCCCAAAATTTTGAAATTGGACTAAATGTGCAGGTTTAGAAAAGTTAGTGTTTGCCAAACGCAACCCATAAAAATTAAAGGACTAAAAGCGAAATCTAGCCAACTTAACGGACCAAAAAAGCAATTTTGCCACTTACAAAAGATCAAATAAAAGTAGATTGTAGAATTAAGAAATCAAGAGCTATAAATGTGTTTGAATGTAAATCCCTATAGAATGTTTTTGTGATTCAACAAGATAAATATACAACCATAAGCCCTTAAGCAAAAACCAACCTCTTTTAATAAAATCTCATGTTTCATGGACCGTAGAAATTCCCGATTTAAGTTAAACCCTCTATCGAGCGCGAATAACTTCTAACCCCAAGTTGATTAACTGAAATCTCGTTCTAGTTAAAACCCCTAAGACAACATTATAACGATTTGTGAATTCTCATATTAGGTTTGTTCCTAATCTAGAAGATTTATGTCGTCCTATATCTAGTATTGCATGCAACTCTTTTAACTTATATAGGTTCTATTTCACCATGAATCTCTCGATTTTCCGGATGAAAAATAAACTTCAAATCAATATTGCGCATATACCAATTCGAATGAATAAAGCATAATATAAGTGAATCACACAAAACATGAAGATTTTATTAAAAATATTCAAACCTTAATCACAAATTCATTCTAGAGTTCATTACATTCAAACACTAAAAATTTAGCTACACATGGCTTTGACAAGAGAGTATACTACACAAGAAGATTTGAGTAAAATGAACATGGTGTACTTAGCTCTTATTCAAGACCAATTCAAGACTTCCTCCTTGGTTGATTGCAATGATGTTGAGCTCCAAGCCTTCTCTTTTATTACTCTTCAACTTCCAACTCTACCTCTCTTTTATCCTCTCAATATATTTTGCTTTGAAACTTAGAATATACAATGAATATACAATGAATCTCTCTATGAATGAATTGAATCATGAATTAGTGAATATCCCAACTCAAACTCTTGGCTTTTATAGGCACCATCTTTGTGAAAGAACACATCAATAATGTCATCTTTTGCTAAACAAATGCTCCACTTCCATAGTTGAGTTGTTTGAATCATTGTTGTCATATGATAATTGAGGGAATAATAGAGCTTGATGCATCAAAATGAGGTGTAAAAGTTTCTCAAAGGTTGTCAAAAAGCAAAAAGGAAAAGTCTCCATAATTTCCGCCAAAGAAAAACCCGATCGATTTAAAAGACGCCCGTGCTTTCAAAGACGGCCGGCCGTGTTCGCGGATTTTCCCGAACACGGCCGTGCTTCAAAAGCACGGCCTGGCCGTGCTTGGCCGCAAATTTGCTCGGTTTTGGCTCCTCAAAAGCATGGTCGTACTTTAAAAGCACACCCTGCCCGTGTTTGACTGAAAAGGCCCCGAAATGACGCGTTTAGCTTGAGATTTCGAGTGTTTTTGCATCCATAAACCCTGGGGTATGTTATGACATGAAACCATGGCCCAAAATTCACCAAAACAGCTCTGAATCATCAATCTACACCAATAAAAGCACCTCGAAGTAATATGAACTATGTACAATCAAATATTTATGAAACTAACGATGAAATAACTCAAATCATACTCAAATATACACATAAAACATGTATAAAAAGACCCTTATCAGTAGGCTTGGAGTAGGGCCGACCTCTATAAAGTAGAGTGGATAATTGGTCTAGGCCCGAGCTCTGGGTCTAATAGGCCGACCTACTGGGCTAAACCTCTAGATGAATCAACCTAAGGGTCTACCGACCTATTGAGTTGGACCCTCGATTGAGCCAACCTAAGGCCTACTAACCTATTGGGTTGGACCCTCGATTGGGCCAACCTAAGGGCCTACCGACCTATTGGGTTGGACCCTCCATCGGCTGAACCTAAGGGCCTACCGACCTATTGGGTTGGACCATCGATTGGGTCAACCTAAGAGCCTACCGATCTATTAGGTTGGACCCTCGATTGGGCCAACTTAAGGGCCTGTCGACCTATTGGACTGGACCCCTAAATGGACCAACCTAAGGGCCAACCGGTCTCTTGGGCCTGATAGGGTATGCGGCCCAATGTGGGTGATTAACCTATGTCTGTGTGTTAATTAGGGTTTTAGTATGGCTTGATGCTTACGCAACTCTAATTCCCAAACATATAACTAGGGCACAAACAAGGTACCCCGCAGTTAGACTCTCAATACACTTTTTAATATATTGTGCTATTTCATATTTTCTCTCTCTAGAGTGATACTGACTTGAGCGTCGGAGTGGGTACGCCGGAAAACCCTTCCGACCCTCCTTCTAACGGTGGTTTTGCAGGTTATCGGGTCAGTCTCATAGCGGAGCGTGGTTTTATTGGGCGGCGAATATTGTAGTACCGACCAATTTCAAAATAAGATCTTATTTAACAACCTCTTTTATTTTGGTCAGTTTAATTTCAAAATTGTCATTACTGATATCTTATTTTATCTAAACTAACACTTTAAAAAAACTTATTTTTAAAATGAAATCTACATAATATAACTTTTAAAACATTTTATAGGGGATTCAGATGTAGCAAATGATGTATTATTAGGCGAGCAAATCCACGTTCGAATCTCAATCGATCCCCTCCCCTCTCAGCACTTCTCATTTTCCCTTCCCTCTCTCCAAAAATAAAATATCTTATAAAATGTAGGAGTTTATAAGATATTTTAAATAAACTTAGACACTTGGCAAAACGCCCTTTAAATCTCAATCCATGGTTTATTTTTCCTCATATTTCAAGTATCACCGATACACACTAAGATTGATGGAGTCACCAATGTACACTTATTGTATACTGTTAATACTTGGAATATGAGATGAAAAACAATTGGAAATGGAGTATCCAACAGATTGGTCCTATTAGCTAGAGATGACAATATTGTGATTAAGCAATATCTGATATTTGTATGTCAAAGTACTTATTTAGGATTTGATCGTCCTATCTTGAACACGGTAATTTGCATGTGAAATTTTATATTTCTTATGGTATTTCATCTAATGTTTTAATTCACCACGTGAATACCATATATATAAAATTGATAATGTTATTGTACACCGATGTTGTTTGAAATCGGCTGATCACTCCAAGTAAAAGATTCTGAATAAGGGTCTAACTAATTAAGATCGAATAATTCAAATTACTTATAAATAATGAGAAGAGACCTTTTTATACTTGGGTTGATGGGCCACATGGGCCTTGTAGGAGAAAATGGACACATGGCCGGATAATTATGCATGCGGTCCAATAATGATTAATAATATTGAATAATTAATTAAATAAACTTGGAATTAAATATTGCATAAAATAATTAAAATATGGAATATTGGGAAAAGTCAATTTTATCCTCCGACATACACGTCGTATTTACATAGTGTAATAAAATACCAAATAAAACATCATAAAGAATAGGAAATTCGTAATGAGTTGAACATGCTAATTAACTCGACTTGAGGAAATATATTGAGATGTCAAACTTGTATTATAGATTTGAAGTGGAGAAAAAACTAAGACATGGAAATCAAGCATGTTGGGCTTTTACTTGGCCAAATTTTATTTCTCAAATAAAAAAGAATCAGGCATGTTGTTTTCAGTCCTTGAAAATGCAGCATCTTTATGGCCCAATAGTTTAAAAACTATATGGAAAATGCAAGTCCTTAGCGTCTGGGCTTAAGCCCAAATGCTGTTAATATCTGGGCTGTCTGCTTAATATCATTTCGTAATTCATAAATATAGACTAGGATTTAAGTTACAATCGGGATTCTGGAACATTTGGAAAAAAGAATATATTAATATTAATTTTGCATATTCAAATGATTTGATATACATCAAAAAAATGATTGCTCCCACATATCAGCTATGAAGCACATAGATGTTTTGAAATTTTAAGGATACGGGATATATATATATATAAATATAAAAATATATATTTTTGTATTAATAAAAATATAGGCTTACTATTAGAAGTGAGAACGCAAATTAAAATTCTTCATTATTCAGTAAGTAGAATTTACAACTTGTATGTGGTATTTATACAAGAATATACAACTGGATGCAGCTGTTAAGTCTAACCACTTGAGTAATTGAATTGTAACTGCTAAACTAATATATGTAACCACCATAACTGACTATGAAGTGTAACCAAATAACCGAATATACTCTAATACTCCCCCTCAAGATGAGCTGTAAATATTCCTGGCAGCCATCTTGGACAACAAAGGAGTAAAAACTGAAGAAGGCAACGGTTTGGTGAATAAATCTGCAAGTTGGAGCCGAAACGGATAGGAGCAATTTGATGGTGCCATCCGCGACGCGATCCCGAACAAAGTGGCAGTCAATTCAATGTGCTTGGTGCGCTCGTGAAAAGAAGGATTGTTGGCAATATGTACGGCGGCTGATTATCACAAAACAAAGTAATAGAACCGGATAAAGGTAATTGAAAATCACGGAAAAGTTGTTTAAGCCAAAGAAGTTCGCTAGTGGTAATAAAGGCGCAATAAGGCGCAATACTCGGCCAAGGAAGAACGGGAGACGGTAGTTTGCTTTTTGGACTTCCAAGAGACTAATGAATCACCAAGAAATATACAGAAACCTGTAGTTGAGCAGCGAGTGTCGGGGCATGACGCCTAATCTGAATCAAAAAGCCTGTAATTGTAACTTAGAAGTGGCGATAGCAAAATTCCCGACCAGGGGAGCCCTTCAAGTAACGAAGAAGATGGAATACAACATTGAGGTGTGGCACAAGAGGTTTGGCAACAAATTGGCTCAATTTGTGAACATCGTAGGTGATATCCGGGACGGGTATGAGTGAGGTAGAGGAGACGGCCAACAAGCGGCGATATTGAGAGGCATCTGGAACAGTCGCCTTGAGCTACGAGTTTGATGAGCGGATCCATAGGTGTACTAATCGGCTTCGCCCCAACATTCCCCGTGTCGGTCAAAATTTGTAAAGTGTAGTGTCGTTGTGTCAACATGATTCCTTGAGAAGATCGTGCAATTTCTAATCCCAAGAAGTATTTAAGCGGACCCAGGATCTTTCATACGGAATTGAAGCGAGCAAAAATTCCTTGACATCGAAAGAATGTGCACGTTAGGACTGTTCACGATAATATCATCAACGTCTGATAGTAAAGAACAAATGTATCTTGAGAACCCTTAGTAAACAGAGAGTAATCCGATTTAGATTGAGAAAAACCGTAAGCAAGTAGAACGGATGTGAACTTGAATTCCATTGGCGAGATGCTTGCTTAAGGCCATAGATGGATTTATGCAATCGACATGCCAATTTGCCGAAAGATGTTGCTCCCCCTGTCCCAAAAATCCCGGAGGAATATCCATATAGACCTCTTCAAATAGGTCACCATTGAGGAAGGCGTTATTGACGTCGAGTTGCATGAGGGGCCATTTTTCCTCGGTAGCTGCTAATGCAAGTAGGACTTTAATCGTGACAAGTTTAGCTCTGGAGAGGGCGTGTACATATAGTCAATACCTTCCTTTTGATTGTAACCTTTAACGAGCCTCGCTTATAACGTGCCACCGAACCATCTGCTGCATATTTGATTTTGTATAACCATCGACACCCAAATGACGATGATCTTGAAAAAAACTGCTTTATGCCGTGAAGATAAAGAGTAAATCGAGAACATGTTGGAGAGGAAATAAAATTTGTAACCCGGAGGGGCGTCCGTGAGCAAGTTACAATGATAGTCCTGCATGTAAGTTGGTATTTTAGCCGTGTGAGTGGACTTACGAGGCATGGGAGAACATCCAAAATAGGAGCGGTGTTGGGTGACTCAAGTAGTAGTGTGGCATGTAATCAATCTCATGTGTATGAAAATGTTGGGATTAGGTAGCACCACATCAACAAAGAAATGCGGGGTCTTTAGGTATGCAGTTGAAGTGTGCGGGGAAATTGATCTTCATAAAAGTTCACATCCTGGAGAGGAACACTTGGAATATGTTCAAATCAAGTAACTTGTATCCTTTAACGTTAGGTGGATAACCAATGAAAATACATTTGCGAGCCCGGTGAAATTTAGTGCGATCTGAAGCCAAGGTAGATGCAAAAGCTAAACAACCAAACACTTGGAAGAACGTAATCAAATTCCTTGTTGTATAATTTGGCAAATGGAGTGCAATTGTTGAGAACACGAGATGGAGTTCGATTAATAAGGAATGTTCTTTGTGAGTATGCATTCGACCAATATTCAATTGAGATATGTGACTGAAAATACAAGGCCCGAGCCACATTTAACAAATGTTGGTGTTTGCGTTCTACCATCAATTTTGTTGCGGTGTTTCAACACATGAGTCCGATGTATAACACCTTTTTCCCAAAAAAAATCCGTAAACTCGAAGCTCGGAGCATTATCCAAATAAAAATTCTGATTTTAGTGTTAAATTGAGTTTCAATCATTGCAAAAATCGAGGTATAACCTAACCCACTTCAGATTTTGTGCGGAGCAAAAACACCCCAGGTGAATCGTGTGCGATCATCTACCAACGTAAGAAAATATTTATGGCCGAGTATGATGTAGGGGAACACGGACCCCATATGTCGCAATGAATGAGATCAAAAGGAGAAGCGACAATTTTATTATTCGAATGAAATAGCAATCGTTTTTGCTTAACTAGGGGCAAATGGAACAAACATCATTATTATTAAGTCTTGAAACAACCAATTGTTCTCTTATTGGAAGTAAGCATTTCCAAGATGGATGACCGAATCGTGATGCCACATCCGAGAAGGAGAAAATGTTGAAGTAGACACATGGTTGACCGGTCTCCACGATTGGAGAAAAGGCAACATCGATTCAACACATACAAACCACCAATGATTTCACCCTTGCCAATCGTCTTCCTCGTGCGGAGGTCTGAATAGTGCGATCGAGGAAAGCAATTGACAATCAAATGATTGGTAATGGCCAAATGGAACTGACTGATAATAGATTAAATTTGAATTGGGAAGGTATATAACATCTCGGATAAGAACAGATCCACTCAAAAGAACATCACCAGATAAACATGCCGTAATGGACTCATTATTCGGTAAAAATATGAATGAATGATGAGTAGGATGTAAGGAAACAAATGCATCACTTACAACAAATGTGTCTTGAGGCCCCCGAATCGACAATCCAAAATCTGGATTGAAACAAAGAAGAGTCCAAAGCGATAGATAAGCAAGTACTGTGACGTGTGTAGGAGTCATAATAGAAGATTCTTTCCCGGTGAAAGTCTTTGAAAGTGACTTGATAACATAGCAATTAATTGTTGGTATTGTGTTGTATTCAAAGTATTCACATTACCCCCACATGATGCGATTGCATCCTCATTAATAACAGTCATGTGGATACTTGGTTGACATCCAGATCTGGTTGAAGAGAACCTTGATCGCCATTTGTATCCAGGAGGATAACCATGTAATTTGTAACACTTGTCGATTGTGTGACCATGAAAATTGCAATGCGTGCAAAACGGACGATCACGTTTACGAGTCCGGAAGAATTGCTTTGAAGGATGAGGTGCGAGTTTGAATCGGTGCGTCTGTGTTTTCTTTGAGTGAGATAGGCCATATGCCCACTTGAAACATCAATTGGAATTCCAACCTTGCGCTTCTTTTTTCTTCGAGAGACCAACGAAAACACTCGATTCATTGGAGGAAGAGGATCCATGAGAAGAATTTGACTTGAACTTGAGAGTAGGACTCATTTAACCCCATGAGAAATGTTAGAACATAATCCATCTGCGCCGAAATCTGAGAGAGCACGTACACCTCCACAAAATACACTTACCACAATTACAAGATGGGCGAAAATTCCCTAATTCTTCCCAAAGTGTTTTTACTTTCGTGAAGTAGGAACCGATCGATAATCGATCTGTTTGAGATTGAGAAGATCACGACGCAAAAAACAGCGTGGACCATTACTCACGCAAACGCTCTTGGAGATCAAGCCATATGTCTCTAGCCGATTGAGAAGAACGAGAATACTCGCACTAATCTCCTTTGACACGGAATTAAGTATCAACTAATAACAATATTGTTATTGCGGATCCATGAATTCAAAAACACAACATCAATATCCTGGAGGGCGTAATGAGAGCCATCAATAAAGCTCAATTTATTTTTCAATCACAATGCAATTGTCATAGCACGAACCAGGAGGCATAATTGTCACTGTTAATGGGGCGCGAAACGAGGACGAGCACCGGATTGTTTGAGTAATGGATGAAATAGACACTCGAAGGATCATCCATGGTGAAATCGGAACCGGAACTCATTGCGATTGATGAATCTCTGCGGAATTGGTGCTTAATGATCAAAGCCAAACTCTGCGAATCGAATGGCACAATAACACGGAGGCTACACAGCCATCATCGGAGATGAGTCAGAGCGAAAGGAAGCTTATAACTACTGATACCATATTAGAAGTGAGAACGCAAATTAAAATTCTTCATTATTCAGTAAGTAGAATTTACAACTTGTATGTGGTATTTATACAAGAATATACAATCGGATCAATTTGTTAAGTCCAACCACTTGAGTAACTGAATTGTAACTGCTAAACTAATATCTGTAACCACCATAACTGACTATGAAGTGTAACCAAATAACCGAATATACTCTAATACTTACTAAATGCAATTAAAAAAAATAATGTTTCGATCATAAAAAACTAAAATTTCTTAAATATTCAATTCAAAATGTGATAATGGGGATAGACAAACAGAAAATATCTTTGAAAATATCAAAGAATATAATGGATTTATAAGAATTAATATGAATGCAACTTTGTTTCTTTCGATTGAGATATTTAAGTCATTTTTTATCCATGGAGTGTCCATGTAGTATTAGATCAAATATCATATTGGATACGTATCTAGTACGGTTATATTATCCTCACGGAAGTGTCCATGTTTCCTAGCGTATCAATATTGAATCTTTTCTATATGATTTTTTTAGAAAGAAAAAAAGAATTCACAATTTTCTAATATATGATCATGAATATGTTGAGATTTTTAATTGTATATTATGATTTCCCACAAGAACCACCCACTTTTCTCAAGGCATTTTAATTGCATTGTCTCTTAGTGTCAACCATTATTTATTTTTCCCCACGAAATGAAAAAAAAAAGGTCAGGATTTCAAGTTTGAGACAATCACAACCATTCATATAATACACTCCATATAGGTAATGTCACGTGAATTGTGAGAACCTCCTAAGAGAATGTTGGCAATCACTTAAAAAAGTGATTGTTCACTTTTAATTGGAAAAAAAATAGTTTCTAGTGTTTGCAAATGCCAACTTCAAATTCTTTGTAATTCAATCAAAATCTAAAAGTTGGGGCAAATATTTTAGATTTATCATTCTGCTTTTGGTTTGTCTTCAACGAAGAATAAACACTTTTACAATTTATTTACCAAATAGTCTCAACTTCTATGTTTTAACTTCTAATTTTATTTGCAAACATTACCAACTTCTGATTCTCAACTACTCTTAGATTCTGATAAAATAATCAATTCTTCCAAACACTCCCTATGATTCCCACAATGCTTAAAAATTTGGATTTTGGCCAAACAATCCATCTTTGCAAACTCAAAATTGTTCAAACACTCAAGAAAGAGACAATGCTTCCAAATTAATGATATGAAATCAACAGAAAATGATAACCTCATTTCCTTACTGTTTCTTATTACTGACATGATGAGATCCAAAACAAACACAGATTTAAATAGAAAGTTATTCAATGTGTAAATAGAAAAAACTTGAATCAAACCTAATCAAGAATTTCACAAACACAAATCCCAGAACATAAATAAGCCTTCACTCTATCCATCATAGTAAAGATTGACTCACATGTCTAACACAAGAAGGCCAACATCATCAAATACACTAGAAATTTAAACAAACACAAGAATTCGAAAAAGAAAAATAAACTAGCTCGGATATCTATTGACATAAACGCAAGAAAAATAAACGATCAATTCCAAGAATTTCTCAAAAGCATTAGCAAAAACACGAACTCAAAAATAGAAACATTGAAAGGCCCTATAAGCCGAGAAAGCTTATGCTCTCTATATTGCAATACAAAAATTCATTTGCATTCAACGCCAACTTCAGCAGCCCGTCTAGGCTTATTTTTCCTTCTGCTTCCGATTTGTCTGAAGCCAACAGACTTGATTAGGACAGTAGCATTATTAGTTTTAGTTACTAAGCCATTTTCCTCTTTTACACTTTCATTAGTTTGTAAATGCCTTTTCCTCTTTTTGCCGTTCTCTACGGCACCTAGATTCTTGCTGCTTTTTGTCTGCTCGCCATCTTCATATTCTTCTTCCAACTTTTCAACTTCGTCATCGTCTTCGATTTCGTCCTTAATCGGTTTTTGTGGTCTTCCTCTTCTTTTCACGGGTAATTTCTCGTCCTCTCCGCTTTGAATATCATCACGAGTGGCATTAGCAGACTGTTTCTTCCCTTTTCCTCTCCCTCGACCCATTTTTTTTTTCTTTTCGAATCAGCAATTTGAGCTAAACTATAATAATTCTGCAATAAAAACCACAGAGAAATAAGACTTAGGGAATGTCTGCAAACACTGGAAAAAGTGATTCTTAGCTTTTAGCTAAAAAATACCAACATAATCATGTGGGTGTTTTTGTCTTTCTATCCAAAAGCTAATCTGAAAAGTGATTTTTCTCCAACACTTGAACTATGATTTTTTTCAACTTTTAGAACCTATTTGCAAATGCTACCAACTTTTGATTCTCAACTAGTTTCGCATCTAAAACAATAAATCACTTCTTAGAAAAACAGAAGTGTTTGCAAACACTCCCTTAAAAGAGTACCATTATCAACTACATCAAAAATGAAAAATCTAATAGCACAAAATGTAAAACAAGATAAATCTAAAGCTCATCTATTCTCATCAGCTCAAGAATATAAAACAACCAAATAAATTAAACAGATGTTTTGGGGATTTAGTATACATCCAATAGAAATCACTTATTAAATAACACTTCAATAACAAAATGAGTTTTCATAGCCTAGAAATAACATGTTTTTTTTTAATAAATTCGGAATATATAAAAAATAAAAGAGTAAAATGCTG
Organism: Rehmannia glutinosa; assembly: GCA_016081115.2. Classification (NCBI taxonomy): domain Eukaryota; kingdom Viridiplantae; phylum Streptophyta; class Magnoliopsida; order Lamiales; family Orobanchaceae; genus Rehmannia; species Rehmannia glutinosa. The sequence continues at coordinate 407,474 of CM071931.1, read as the reverse complement.
TTTACAAAGCCAAACAGCTAGCAATAACGAAAAACAATAGGAAATCAGACAAAAAGATGAAATCAAGTCACATGCCGACCTGGAAGCCAAAATGGGACCTAGAAATAACATGTTAAACAAGGATGCTCTACTTACATATGACCTCAAGAAAATCAAATCCAGTTCATATATAATATAACTAAGAACCTCAAAATAAACAGCCCCAAACAAATTAAAATACAAGAATATCATAAATGGACAATAAAACCATGATCAAACAATTTATTTATATGATAAACATATTACAATAAAAGAAAACAGAGTTACATACCAGATGAAGCTGGCTTCTGCATCCTAAATCAAAGTAACCATTTTTCAAGAAAAAACAATTAAACCAATGAAAACCCAATAATCAGATTGATTTAATTTTTCTAATTAGTTTCAATATTAACCTAAATAAAAACAAAAAAAAAGGTGAAGTCTTGGCATACTATGAGTGAGAAACAGAGAATTTTTGATCTGACACAGAAAAAAAATGAAGGCCCAGATCAAGTAAACAACAGGAAATGAATTAAAAGATTCAGAAAATGAACTCAGATTTAAAAAGATTGAATTTTTTTCTTGCCCATTTCAAAGGTTAAGCCAATGAGCTGAAGGAGGCAAAGAGAAAAATGAAAGAGAACAAAAAATTGTGTGTAGTTAAGTGGGAAGTGGTGAAAGGATATTTATTTATTTATTTTGTTGGGCTGTTTGGGAAGTTAGGGTAAAGTGTAAATGAAGGTAAACAAATATTTAATAAAAACAAATAAATAAATAGAAACAGGAAAAGGTAAAGAGAGGAAAATTTGAAAGGCCATCCTTCGTGTGTCTCTCCTGTACCACACCTTACAGAGTCAAATTGGTTTATCTATAACAGGGTTTTTTCTTACTTGGGTATACACAAACACATATACATAATATAGATATATATGAAGTGGCGGACGCAGGAATTGAGACGGGGCGAAATCCATTTTTTAATTCAATTTCAAGAGTTTTTCTCAATTTCTTGGGGGGAAATGTATTTTTTTTCCATAATTTATACATAGGGATAATTACAAAAAGAACAAAAAGTACCCATGAGATTTGACCTAATTACAAAAAAAAACCGGCTAACTTTTAAAATTTAAAAAAGTCTTTCATGAGTTTGATTGATGTTAAAATTAAGGGTATATTGCAATAGTTTTATAAATATGAAGGGGATTTTGAAATTTTTTTGCTTATGAAGGGTTTAAATATTAGACAAAATAAAACTTCAGGGATATTTTTTATAATTTAAAAAAATAACTGGATTTTTTTGTAATTAGGTCAAACCTCGAGGGTGTGTTTTGTAATTAACCCTTTATACATAAATATATACTAATAACAAATAAAATAAAGAAGAAGAAAAATCCGAAATTTTTTGGGGCCAGTAGCCCACACTTGCTCTCCCTTGGATTTACGCCGATGTATTATATATGTGCAAATTTGAAAATAAGTAGAAAATAGAATTATATTATATAAGGTTAATTACAAAAACTAACCATGAGGTTTAGTGTAAAAAAAACTCATAATCTTTTAAAAAGTTAAAATTATAAATATACCTGGACATTGTTTTTAGTTTACAAAATTGCACCATCAACAGACCTGATGATGGTGGTACTTATGAAGAAAATAGTGAAATACAAGCCTCAAGGGGATGTTTGGAATTTTGAAAGATAATTGGAGTTTTTTTGTAATTAGGCTAAACATTAGGCAGTTTTTGTAATTATCCCTATATATATTAAGACTGTGAGATGAAAACCAAAGTAGTAATGTCATTTTGTCAAAAAAAAAAGGATGGGAAGTAGTAGACTTTGGTGGTGACATCAACTTCAAGATACAAATTCTAGCTAATCATATTTCCAGCCAGAAGGATAATTGCACATAAAGACTTTAGATTCATTTTTCATTGTTTGTTTGGCTCAGACAAATTTGACTAATTGAGCACAAACCAATGAACAAGGCATAAGGCAATTGAACAAGTCCTTTGTCAAATTTATCTACACATTCAAATTTTTATCCAAAGTTGACAATAAATTTATCTTCTTTTTTCAACACTAACAAGTAAAGAATAGTATTTATCAGTTTCATTAATATAAGGTTAACTAAAAAATTATACTTTGAATTTAGTCTAATTACAATAAATTTCAGTTATCTTTCAAAACAATTTGTTTTTTAATTTACGAGTTGCATCTATTGAGGAGAGTATTTGTCAAACAAAAACATACTTAAAGGGGTATTTGAAATGCCTCTATGGATTATTTGTAATTCGGAAGATAACTAAATTTTATTATAATTAGACTAAATTCCATGCTCTGTGATTATAGGTGTCAATCGTGTCATGTTTCGTGTTCGATGGTCGTGTTGTGACACTATGAAAAGCTAAAATTACAAATAAAAATATATTAAATTATTAGAAAATACATTCAATAATTTATCCAACATCATATAACCAATATGAAAATAACATGCCACTATACGACTAAATGGGTTAAATATGTCAATCGTGTTAACACGTGAGTCGATTTGACCCGAACTTATGAAGGGTTGTACCTATACCTGCTAAATTCGTGTTAGGTTTGTGTTAGATTATCGTGTTGTATCATAAATTGACACCGCTATACATGATCAGTATGGATATATTTGTTATTTTCTTTTCTTATTGAAAAATGTAATTGTTATTTTACTACAACTATTTCATCCTTGTTCTATTTACTTGGAAACCTTTGTTGGTGTCATAAAATAAACTTTATCTTATGTTCTTTTGTTGTTTTACTAGGTCATTGCCCATTGTATTCTATTAGATGAAACTAATTATGACCTATCACACCAGACACTCATATTCCTTGCTTGGCTGCTGATTTTCGAACCTAAAAAAGGACGTTTTTTCCATAATATTTTTTTTAAGAATAAAATTTATTTGTGTAAAATGACTGAAATGACCCTATTGCTTTGTTGGGCTGTCTCAATCTTTTCTTGCAAGGGGGACCACACGTTAAGCAAGCTGGGCGCCATAACTTATGATTGGACCCTGTCAAATACTCATTCCAGAATATTTATTGGGCCATTAGCTGTCTAATAGTATTTATTTGCGTGTTTTTTTATTTGGACCGACACAGCTATATATTGGGCTTGTGGGCTTACAAAGAACTCTGTTCATATCCAGTCTCCTATTCCTAGTCACCCTTAAAACTTGCAAGAAAACACCAAAGAATGAAAAGAACTTTTGAATGAATCTTGAATTTAACAAATGTGGATTTCCAGACTTGGACCTTCTTGTACAATAAGGGTAAATTGCAATTTTAGTCTAAGTAACTATCGAGGGTTAACAATAATAGTCCTTTAAAAATCACGATTTACGAAAAAGTCTCGTAACTTTTAGAGAATTCTAGATTGCAGTCGTTTGATTGTTGGAAGTTAGAAAAGTTGCCAAAAAAATCCGTATCCACATTTCCGGCCAAATCGGTTGATATGGAAACTAATTCCGTTCATGTAGACATACTTTAAGGGCTCGTTTGGCATTCCAAACTGCCATGTTACCCATATTATCAGGACATATCCTTGGTTTGGGATTTTTGACTGAAGCCCTATACATAAACCCTGACCCATTTGATTAGATATCAAGCCTCCCCCCTACCTTGGTCTGGAGTTTTTGTGTTTTTTCACTTTGCCCACAAAAGCCATAGACGAAGACGCAAGTCATAATTGATAGGGGTAATTTTGACATTTGACAATAGTATCCTACATAATCAATAATGCCAAATAGGGGTGACAATCCCTGACACAACACGATAACCCGTTACCTGACCCGAAGTTACTGAGAGAAATCAGGACACGAACACAAGAAATCTGAAGCCGAACACGACTGACACGAATCTATCATGATGTTACCAATTTGTCTAAATGATAGTTATTTTATATTTTAATTAATTTTTGATGTATTTTAAGCATAACCCGAAACCAAACACGAACCCGATCTGATGACCCAAATTGTCACCCTTAATGCCAAACAAAGAATGTATACAATTCTTTAAAAATAAATATTACACTAAATTATACAATCCATGAACAGTACAATCATCTTCAATCCAAAAATTTATCCGATCTCATCAACAAAACCAAACGAACCTAAGTAAGTTGACATGTTGCTTGGGCATAATTATAGGACTAATTTGCAAATGGTGATCTTCACAGGACTATTACTGCCAAGTGCCAACCCTCTATACACACAAAACCAAAATTGCAATTTTTACCCCAATAAATATGCACAATTTACTTAGGCCCATCAAACTACACATTTAGTTCAGAACAAGAGTTTGTAATGACCTGCTTCAGTTTATCAGAAGCACAAAACATACTGTATAATATAACACCATTGCCCCCTTTTACACTACAGAGTCATAATAGACAGACATATCCATAATCTTGATTATGTTAGTAGCTATCTGTCCAATTCTTAATTTCAACCTGATTATATGTTACATGTTTATAACCGAATTACAAACGAATCATCACCGGTTCAATCTTGATGAATAATAATCCCGCGAGCTCTTCTGCTCGATGAGATAAGAGAACTTATCTGCTTTTCAGCCATAGTCTTTCTCTTTGATGAGACAGCGTCATGCGTTGTGTCAAGTCCCTGCCACAGGATGTTAACGAAAGAAATGTCGGTCATATCGAACAATTTAACTAGTTTCATGTTATCGGCTAGACATGCACAATAACTGGACAGAAATATTTGGTTTGCCTTATACCGATCTTGCAAAGCACGATCATTCCTTCGTAGAAAACTTCTGATAATAAAGATCGTAAAAAATGATTCATTTCGATTCAGTCGGAATATATTTTTTTCTTCAGCCTCTCCCAAAACTCAGGCTCTCTAGGATGAGCATTTACATAACTCCTCACGAATATTTCCTCCGAGCACGATAAGAGAGTGCTTAAGGCCAATCTCGGATGCACAACTCCTTCATCTTTGAGCCATTTATATGTCAAAAGTCTAAGCTTAACCCTCTGAAACGTATAAGACACGATTGCCGGATGAGTAACCAAATCAGACACCGTGTACCCCAAATCTTCGACAAAAAAACCGATTTTGGTTTTTATAACATCCTTAGACTGGTTAAGAATTTGTGGGGATACTTTCAGCATTGTAATGACATCCTCTCGACTCAAACCAGTTTTCACTAAACAATCGAACCTCTCTTGGAGTTCCACTCCTTTCCCTCGAAACAATTTAAGAGCCCTTTCGATTTCGTCCGAATTCTCAACAAAGCCTAAACCTAACAGAAACTTAGTTTTCATCATTCTTACTTTTAAAGCCCTGTTTGGCTCTGGTGACCGATCAACTCTCACTCCAAGAATCCAACTCTTTAACACGAACGGATCGTCCTTCACCATTTGACATAGCCGGTTTACTCCACAGTTCATTATAATCAGTAAGCTCTTAACTTTTTTCAGTTCACACGAACCAAGCAGTAACGGGTGTGAACGGAATATTCTACCGATATCTTGGACAGACATTTTAATTTCGACCAGAAACTTATAGCAATGATATAAATTATCGGTGAATTTCACAACTGAGATAGGTGGAAATTGAAGAAACACTAATTGTACATCACTCAGAGTAGATCCAAATTTCAACAAGAAACCAACGAAACGAACGGTAACACGTCCAGAGCACTCGAGTAAAACATCCGGATGTTTTCTAATTACTTCTCCTAACTTATCCGCGTCCAAACCCAACTCACCTAATAAACACATGATCTCAAACATACATTTCCAATTATAAGAATCTTCGTTCGACATATGCTCCTCAAGCCAGTCGTATTCGATCCCTACAATCTTTAACTTCTCTAGAAACTCGATGAAATCATGACTAACATCTCCCCTCAAAAGATAAGGACTCGAAGCGATAATCTTAACAACAAGAGACTGTTTCAACCCCAAATTCGAAAACATTCAAGGTTTAACTGCAAAACACCATAACCATACCTAAAAACATCACTAGCTTCTATATAAATCTTTCCTATCATATTCCTTTGAACACCATAATTACACAAAACATAATAGTTATCCAACAACAATTGATCATCATTCAAAAACATCAAATTGCGCGGTAGAAACGACGCGTAATCCGAAACCCGCAAGCCTATGCTCTCAAAGAAAGGCTCAAATTCATTAATGGGATGGTACCTTAAAAACCGAGTCAACGATCGGCCAACATCGCCATCATCATCAACATCCACGCTCTTTAACAACCTGTTTAAAAACTCAGGGGTGTTATTACTCATATTCTCAGCATCCATGAACTGTAAACTCCTAGTGGAATGCAAGTACTCTAATAAAGCAGCTTGAGCTTCTTTTCTTATTTCACCGCCATTTTTCAAATTGACGGCCCTTTCTGTTCTACAAAACCTAACGGGTTGCAAAATATGTACAATAATGTTTTTTTCTGTGCACAAAAATGAAGAAAAACATTTGAGAAAATGGGGTTTTTTAAGTTTCTGTAAACAGGTCATGGGTATCCTTTTTTTGGTACAGAAGAATAAAAAGATTGAGTTTTCTTTGATTAAATTTGAAGTCTGTCAACTGGGTTTCTTAGGTGGATGAGAATTGTAGTAGGGTTTTGGGTGAAAGAGGTTAAAGTGGTGCTATTGCATTGCACCTTCTTAGTTAAGGGTTTATGCTTACTCTGTGTAAAAGAGGAAAGAGAAACAGGCAGGGGCAATTCTGGTATTTCCATTTGGGTTTTACAGAAGTACAGAACCCCATAATAATATAACAGAAAGAGCAAAGGGTTTAGAAGCCAGGATTACTTTTTTTTTTTTCGAACTAGAGTATTCTCATGCTAGTCGGAGGCACATATCCAATAATACTTCATTCAAACTATAGAACATTTGTCCTTTCAAAAAATAGTCCTAATTACCAGGGGAAAAGGGCCAAATTCCAACCGCATTAATCAATGTTTGAACCTAAAACCTTGAGGTGCAATTACAACCTCAAAGGCCGTCGGGCCAACCTTGCTTTGGGTAGGGGAAAGGGTATCCTTGAGTTTAGAGGCTTGCATTAAAGTGAAAATAAGTGTTACTAATATACGCCATAAAATAAAAATGATTCAAAGTATGAATGATATATCTATTTGCAAAATCGAGTAGTAATTAATTCAACAAATCAAGAATGAGGCACTTAGCTATTTTAATATAAGGATAGGATTTTTAACAAAATAAATCTCGAATACTATTCTTTCAGGAATTGAAATTTTACTAGATGAACTTTCAAAACATGAGTCATTGTCTTTGTTAAAATATTAAATTAGTAGTAGATGGTTTTAATAGATCATAAAATGAAATGGTTTGCTTGTAAAGCATAAAATCGTTTTTTTTTTCAATATAATAGGTTCAAATACTACTTTATTTTATGCCAAGAATTTCAAAAATCATAATAATATTTTGTTAACTCGAGATAATAGATTTGAAGTAAAATGTTAAATTTATCGAAATGGATATTTCAAAATCTCAAAAATTAAGACGTAGTTTATTCTAAATAAATAAATAAGTTATTTTGATCGATTGGGCAATAGTAGCTTTATGGAAAATGACTAAATATAAGTATCGTCATCATTAAAAAAAATATGGCGGCAAGAGTTTTATTTTTAAAATACTAAAGAATGGAATTTTTTTAAATAATATGTTAGGTAAAATAAATAGCGAATACAATAATAATTACCGGTGTAAGAACATTAGTATAAAATACTAAAATATTATAACAAGAAATATATGCCAATCACGCCGTCTATGGTATAAAAATTCGGGGCCTCGCATGTATTGTTTAGATAATATCATAATATAATACTCGCAAAACAAAGATACATAGCTTTTTCGTATTTTTAATATTTACATCCAATTCTAATTTTCAGTTTCTTATTAATATAAGAAAAATTATATTTTAAACTTTGAAGAGGGTAATTATTGAGTGTAAGTCACAAGCACACAGAAAAATTCTAAACATGAAGAATTGTCCTCGACTTTAATTTAAAATAAACTATGAGCTGTTTAATCTAAATGCATTTTGAACTCTTTTAATTGAAAATGATCTAACATATTTATAAATTAAACTTATATATAATTTATACCTCTTATTCATAAGTTCTCGAACATATTCAGTTTTAATTTCTTCCAATTCCCATTCACCTTTCAGACAGCAAAAAGCCATGAGAACTGATATTGACGTGAAAACAACCAAAAAAACTAGCTAACAGCTTATCAGAAAGGCACATGAACCAGTTTTCATGTCCTCGTTATATCCTAAATGCAATCAAGTTGAAATTCATGCATATAATCTTGAAAATTCTTCAGTCCCTATCCAACAAATGCATAAGCAGAAAAGGAGAACAAATGACAATACGAAATTCACTAAATCGATAGTATCGTAAATGTGCTCGAAAAAAGAAAGTTAAAAGTCGAAACAGTATTAACTAATCAACATCCTCATTGCCGAAAACCTAAACATGGAGCATATAGTTTCATTCTCAACTTGAATTTCCATTTCAACATTTAGCCGATCACAATCATTTCTTCCTCCACCGACGACCTACAGGCGTAAGCAGGGCAAAAAAGACAGTGAGAAGCGAGGCGGTATAAGAAAAATGCCGAAGAAAAGTAAAGAAGAAGAGGCCCATAGACTATATCAAGAAGGTCGATGTATTTAAAATATATATAGGGATAATTACAAAAACAATCCTGAGGCTTGGGCTAATTACAAAAAAAAACTACATGTTTTTGAAAATTACAAAAAGAAACCTTAAGTATGATTTTGTCTAAAATTTAAGGGGTGACTAATATTTCTAAAAAAGTGATGGTGTTCTTTGAAATGTTTTTTTGCTTATGAATGGGGAAATAAGACGGAATCAAACCTCAAGGGGATTTTCGTAATTTTCAAAAACCTCTTTTTTTTTTTTTTTGTAATTAGCCCAAACCTCAGGTGGTTTTTTTTAATTATCCCTTACAATACATACACACAGTAGTTAGTGTAAATGCACATACCATGCCATAACTGAGTTCAGGTAGTTATTATTGCTTAGGCATGTAATAAGGATATCCACCAAAAGATGTTTGTGGTGACGGCGTTTCTTTCTTAACGCCATATTGGGGATAAGAATATTGCGGCTGGGCCGAGTATGAAGCAGCTGCTGTTGGACTTGTGTAAGAACTGGGGTACGTTGCCATCGGTTGGGGATACGTATATCCCATAGGGGCTCCAGCTCCAGTTTGCTGATATCCAGCCGTCATATGTACAGGTACTTGAACCATGGCTGCAGGTAGCTGTGGTTGGGTAATTTTTCCTTTGTAATTATCAGCAAGCTTCACTGTGATATTTCTTCCCTGCAATTGTCGAAAATGAAAATATTTAACATACAACCAACATCATTTCTAGTGCTAATATTCTTTTTTATTGAGGGAAGAAGAAGACTATGATGCCAGCTAAGCTCATTAAGTTGAACTGTGTACTAGAAAGGTATTTACTCACTCCAAGCATCTTTTGGGGGTCATCTATAGCTTTCTTTGCTGCCTCCACAGTCTTGAAAGTGACGAAGCCAAATCCACTTCAAAACAACCAAATTCATCAGATCTGACAGAGAGAGAATTGTGCTTTAAATGAAAGAGAAAAAATGAGGATGCCTTTTTACCGGGATTTGTTAGAGTCCTTGTCATACGCAACAGAACCTTCTTCAATCTCCCCATGCCTTGCAAAAAAGGACAGCAACATCTCACTAGTTATCTCAGGTGACAAACCTCCAACGTATAGCTTCCTTTGGGCTTGATCAGGTGTAATGCTGGTGTTGGTTAACCCTTCACTTGCAAGATTACAGACAGCCATGCGACCCTAAAGCAAATATGTGTGGAAACTGGAAATCAAATGGTGCATGGAAAAATTCTTTTCTTTTCTTTTCTTTTTTTTTAGGGGAGGGGAGGGGAGGGTTGGTTGTAAATCTTTAAAGGACATCCAGGACACTTCTTCTGATATGCTTGGCATTAAACAAACCACAATACTCACATCAATCATTTTGCTGGGTGCCTTTAGAGCTCTCTGTGCTGACTCCATATCTTTATAGGTAATAAAACCGTAACCACGTGACTTTCCTGTTACTTTGTCATAGATTACAGCACCTTCTTCGATTTCACCATGCTCTTGAAAGGCCTGCATCCAATCATCCACTCAACAAGGATAATAATGTTCACGTTATTACCCTACCAATCACCAAGGATGACATGACACGGCAAAAGTAGGAAATTAAAGGAGAAGCACATGGAGGGTTTTGATATTTCATTCAGTGACAAATAGTTGTATCACAGGGTGCATTCACAAAAAGAACAAAAATACAATCCCACAGGCAGCAAATCACTCACAGCACACAAAGTTTCTGAAGTAGTATTCCATGCTAAACCACGAACACAAAAAGCTTTGAAGGGCAGGATCAGCACTTGCAACACTTTTAATTTCTTCAGCAATAGAAGGATATTGGGACCCTCTTCACGCCAGAACATGCAAACAAGCACACACATACAATGTCAATCCACACAGCGCACAACCAGGATGAACAAGAAATTCCCTCCAAGTGCATAACATATGGATGCACAACAAGCATCCACGTCACATACCGCATACCAGCACAAATAAAAATCATATACATAAACGTAAAGCGGAGAAAGATTAAGCCCTCAGTAGCGTGATAGATGCTAAGACAAATAACTTTTAAGTCCCAGTATAATATATAAAGCTTCTAAACATATAAACAAACCTCCAAAACTAAAGCAGAAAAACCAATCTAAGCATCAGAACTCACCATCTATAACTGTTTTCTTTGTTGTGAACCCACTGGTTAATTTCTTAGCTATAACATTTAATCACGTGAACATTAACAGTAATTCCTCAGAAGAGTCCCTAGTGCTATTATACCAAACAAATGAGCCTAAGTGTACACTGCACTTGGAAACCCCCTGAATGCAAGTCCACAGTAAACAGAAAAGCCAGTAACTATTGGCATGACACAAATGGCATATGGTAGCAAAGCAAACACATACACATGTCTGCCCATATAGAAAATGAAACAGCAATCTTCACTGATTATCAACTCTTCCAACACTGATATTTCACAAAATCAACGGTTCTACATTAATAATTTCGCAGCAAATATGTAGGTATACGATGCATCCAGATACTCCAGACAATTAATTACACCTGAAAATGTGTATATTATATAACGAACAAGGTTTAAAGAATTACGCTCTAGCAAGGAGATCGACGAGCTGCGGCTTAGCGAGCGGGTCAAGGAGCGCACGCAATTCTTCGGCGGTTGAAACCGACGCCGTATCATTCAAGTTTGGTAACAATTGGCCGTTTCCAGTTTCATCTAGCTTCCTCTTCTTCATCTCCTCCATCTTTTACGCTAAACACTATCTCTCTCGTTTCTTCCAGAATTGTTGAAAAGGAAAAATGGCGGCTGTGCGACGGGTGCTCGCTGGGCTGTGAAGTCCGAAATGGAAAGTTGGAAACCCTTTCTATAGCAGAAAATATCTATATCTGTTTCAGTTTTTGGAAATCGGAATTTTGGAAATTTCTATTTTCAGATTTAACGTCGCGTTATGTTTGGAGTTTGGGGCTTTGGGCCTATATAAATGCCCAAGTAACAAAAGTTGGGCCTAGATTTGTTTAAGTGCATAATAATACTCGTACGGGCTAATGATGGAGTACTTTTGCAGTTTGCTAATCACTAGATTATTCAGTTTTGTTTCAACGGATTTGGATTTGATATATGACATTTTGATTTTTTTTTCTTGACCAAAATAATCTTGGTGCATAGAAAATTTGAATAAGTTTGATATTAAATTAGGGTAATAATTAATGGGGGATGTCGGGCATGGGTAGAAAGATACAATATTTAATTTATATGTTTGCATCAACTACAATGTCAATATTCATCATTTACGGATATTACCGCTTCGCCCCCTTTGTGCCTCAGTATTTTATTCCTGAAGCTTTCAACTTGAGGAGAAAGACTTAAGCACCCCAAAATGCATAATTACTATCATAATATACTAAAATTTAGAACGTATCTCTTACATATCACAAAAATCACTTATAAGTGAATCTATACTATTTGTGTGCAACTTACTTTTCAATATATACTAACAAACAATCTATGGGAATACATTGATTTTTTGTGTCTTCATTTACAAAGAAAAAAAGGATTAAATATTGTCTAGTCAAATCGAAAATTTCATTTAAAATCACTTCAATCTCAATATATAATCAATAACCTATTGAAAATAAAAAGAAAAAATGGATCAATATTAACAAGGGCTTGTATAAGGTTTCATTGACCATCAAATTAATTTTTAACTCATTAATTAATAAATACCAAATCAAAATACAAGAATATGTTAAAATTCAACCCAAAGTTTATATGTAAAAGTTAAAAAAAAATGTTGGGTGGGGGCATGAGGGGTTAGGACCCCGCCCCCATACATGTAGTTCTGCCCTTGAGATCGGGCCCCAGTACGCCGCCCCTAGATCTGCTATTGCACCTTGCCCAACAACTATATCAATCAATGGCGTAGCTAGGAAAATTCTAGGTGGGCGTCTGACTAAGTAGAGCGGATAAAAAACTAATAAAAAACCAAATAAAGTTTAACTAAATTTTTTTTTAAAAATTTACATTATAAATTTTTTTAAAAAAATGGGGGGCGGGGGGTTGGCCCCACGCTCGCCAGTGATATCAATGAAAACTCTAATTTTTGACTGGAAATTCAAAATTCCATTTTGTGTTCGCATATAACTCATATGAGACTTAGCAAACAATTTCGAGATTTGGCGAACTCAGGACAATCCAAGAATTTTCCAAAGATATAGAACTATTTTGCAAAATGAAATTTAAAGGTCCTTTCCAAAGATATAGAGCAATTTTGCAAAATGAAATTTAAAGAGGACCAATTTTGTCACACGCCAATAGTTACAGGACCGAATTGCAATTTACCCAACAATGCCAGAGTACAAATATATACTCTAGTCAATTACAAAAAATATGTCTTTCTTGGAACTGTATCAAAGCATATTATCATCAGACCCTTCAGAAACCAAAACCTCTGAATTTTCAGGTGCAGGAGATAAGTTATTAGGACATTCACTGTCTGAATCTGTGACATTTCGCATTCTTTGTTGTTGCTGATCAATCATCATTTTAAGTTGCTTGGCTTGTTTTTCAATCCTATGCTGTAATTTTCTTTGTATCTACAAAAGAAACAAAAATGGCAAAAGTATGAATAAATGTAAGAGATAATTACAAACACACCCCCAAGGTTTGGGCTAATTACAAAAAAAGCCCAGATATGTTTCGAAATTACAAAAAGCCCCCTGAAGGTTGATTTTGCCTTAAATTTAAGGGATTAACTATAATTTCTACAAATATAAGGGGAAGGGGGTTGAAATGTTTTTTGCTTATTAAGGGGAAAAATGTAAGCAAAATCAAAACCGTAAGGGTTTTTTTGCAATTTTAAAAATCTCTGGGTTTTTTTGCAATTTTAAAAAAGTCTCTGGTTTTTTTTTGTAATTATCCCGAAGGCCGAACCTCAGAGTTTTTAATGTCTTGGGAAAAAAACCTTCCACAAACCAACCTTTTGGCAGTGTTTTAAAAATCGCTAAGCGCTAGCCGGCTTTTTGGTCGGGGCCTAGCGCCTAGCGCAGCTTTCGGGGTTAGGCGGGACTGGCGGGATTAGCGAGATCTAATGGAAAAATAACATAGGCGGACAAGGAGGCCTAGCGCCTAGGCGGGGTCTAATCAGAGCTAGGCGGGGTCTTTTAGAACAGAGCCTTTTGGTGTTATCAATTAATTTTAGTTAGACTTATGATGTGTGGGAGTGTTTGCAATCACTAAAAGAAAAGTGTTTATAAGATTTGGGCTGAAGCAAAAATAGTTTTTAGTGTTTGCAAATTTTAACTAAATAAACATTTAATCGGAATATAAAAACAACAGAGGACGAATGTTTTAGATTTCTGATTCTACTTCTGGTTTGATTTTTACAAATAAATAAAAACTATGACAACATTTTCAATAAACACTCTCAACATCTACTTCTCAACTTCTAATTCTATTTGTAAATCAGTACTTCTTTTAAAAGCATAAGTTTTTGCAAACACTCCGGTTCTATGTCTGAAAAATATTAGAGTTACCTCTAGTTGGTCATGAAGATGCTTTTGGACATCGAGTTGCATTTGAAGTGCCTCTTTCAGTTGCATACCACTGCAAGACAATTTTTTAAAACATATTAAGAAATTTGAAATGTATCTGAAGCATTCAAGTGCAATGGAAAATATAATTTGTTTATTGCATTTGGTTAGACTTATAAACATGGAAAACGAACTTGAAATCACATATCATTCTGTAATTTAGGAAGCAAATGGAATAGTAATTTTACGTTTCCATGTCCATCTGTGCTACATTGTTTGCACTACTACTAGTCTTCTTCTCACATCTTCCTGCAGGAGGAAGAAAAAAAAATCAGATGTAACAATGGAGACTATTTGAGCATAGTAATTTATGGAGGCGACGTATTTTTGATATTGGACAAGTGTTTTTGTTATTCTTGTAAAATAAAAAGTTTGCTTCTAACACTATTATCTCAGGGCGTAGCCAGCCCGTATAGTTATTCCTAGCCCAAAATTTCCTCCTAGCTCAACTATTTTTTCCCCTTAAAAAGATATATATATATATTGTAACGCCCGGGGCCGAAGAGGGCGGGGAGTGATCGTCGGTGCAAGAAGGCACGGACAAGGAGCGGCTCCTGGCAGGCTTTTAGGCGGAGGGGGACATGAATGAACTGATCTCACACCCGAATAAGAGGAGATTCTGAGACTGTGTAGGTATGAGACTATACAGTTGAGGAGAGCTTAAAAGATTTGATAGCTACTACTCATATCAACAAGATGCATCTTCTTTTCTGGTGCTCATCATGTAAAAACTCCGAAGTTAAGCGTGCTTGGCTCGGAGTAATTATGGGATGGGTGACCCCCTGGGAAGCCCCTCTCAGGGTGCGCGTGAATGAGGACAAAGCGCGCTGGAAAGACTCGTGTTAGTTTGTGGGGACAGTCGTCGATCTGGAAGGCAGGTTGTTATACATATATATATATATAATTTAAATTATTTTTTCATAGTAAAACGGGACAAAAAAATTTTGGCTCCCCCTTGACTACGCCCCTGTGTTATCTTCAAATTTTATCATAATCCAAAATTGTTCGTCATGTTCCCATATACTCGTATATGAGTGTTTTTGTCTTTCTATCCCAAAGATATTTTTAAAAGTATGTGTGTGTTTTAAACCAACACTTCAACTTTGATTTTTTAGCTTTTATATTCTATTGTAAATACTTAAGATCTTTGATTCTCGATTACTTTTGCTTGTACTACAATAAATCAATTCTTAAAAAAATATTACAATAGCCCTTCCAAGGAGCAATTTTCTTTATGAATTGTCATAAGCTGTATGAAAGTGTACCTTCCACTGATTCTGGCACACACTTCACATTCCGATATTTCTACACCAAAAAACAAATAACAAAAAATTCAGAATTTTAAAAATAAATAAAAACAGAAATAAAAAAAGGGCTGAATTCATACTAATTAATAATTAGTACCTGTAAATGGCTTTTGACATGCAAAATTGTTAATCCCTCAGTTTCCATCAGCTTTAGTATTGCCTTAGGTGTTGCCTCTATGTTCATGAATAAAAACAATCATAATTTAATTATCATTTATTCAAGAAATAAAAATAAAATATCAAAAAAATCACATACTATCAGGTCCACCAAGTCGATTTACACACTCAACAAATCGATCATGAAGATCTTGAGTCCACCTAATTCTTGTTTTATTACTTGCTGCTCCTGGGGATCCAGGTGATCTTCCAAACTGCTTTATATTGCCAAAATTACATGCATTTATATTTTGTGATACCTGCCATTAAACAAAAAAATGATCAAATTAATCTTTAGGGTCCTTGCATGTATAAGGGCAAACACAGTGCACAAAGCTGGTAAATTTACCTTAATTAGTCTGGTAACTATAGGGCGGTAGTCCGGTAAAAATCTTATACGTTTTGCAAAATTATCTTGTACCTATATAATCATCTCAATTATGGTCCTACAAGATGCATGATTTGCAAAATAGTCATATAACTGTACGAAATCTCAATTTTAGTCATATGCCAATCACAATCATCTCAATTATGGTCCTGCAAAATGCACGGTTTGCAAAACAGTCCTATAAATGTATGAAAATCTCAATTGGAAATTACATGTGTCTCTCACGTGATTGAAATCCGGTAAATTTAGTACCAAAATCGAGATCTTCATATAGTTACAAGACTATTTTGCAAATCGTGCATTTTGCAGGACCAAAATCGAAACTTTTACATAGTTACACGATATTTTTGTAAAACATGTTTTTTACATGATATTTTTGCTACCGCCCTATAGTTACAAGACCAATTTTGCAATTTGGCCACACAAAAATCCCGTATGCGTGGGGCCGGGGAAGGATCGGGCCATTATTGGGCATATTGCATGCAACTGCAAGAGGCAGTTTCCACGGCTCGAACCCTTTATAGTCCTTGAATCAAATAAAAAACAAAAAGTGAACTCGTGGAATACTTACAGCAAGATCATCATGATTTGGATCGGACGGTAGAGAAGGGCTTATCGTAGTCGAATCATGATCAAGATCACCTAGTAGCTTCTTTTTTAGGTGTAGGATTTGCTCACTCTCAGAAAACCTGCTGATGAATGGATTTCCATACGATTCTTCAGATTGCTGCTGGTACAAAGGTACACTTTGAAAATCAGATGATGATAAGCCCATGTAGACTTCAGTTGCATAAAAAGCTGAAGCAGGGGATCCTATCCTGCTTATCATGGTTGGATTAAATAATCCCACCGGTTGGGATTGCGGTTGATTACCATAGATTTGGGGAAAGTATTCAGGAAATTGATCAGAATTGAAATTATTATCACTGGGAAATCCATAGCTAATTTGTTGTGTTCCCTTCATTTTTATCTGAGAAATATTTGTGGAAAAAAGAAACTTGATTCTATTTAATCTTAAAGTGTGTTATGAAATTATTCCCTTTTTTAATTTTTTTTTTTTTATGTGTATGATGTAAGTCTTATTATATAAAATATGAATATATATGTCAACCAGCTCAATGCAAGACTTTGATTGTTCCTTAATTGGATAGGAATAAACAATGATCTCTTGACAAAACCAAAGCCAAGGAAAGTACCTTACCCAAGAAAATCCAAAGAAATTATTAAAAAAAATAAAAAAAAATAAATTGTTACATATGGACGACATGTAATATTAGAAAGACAGAGGACCTGATTATTATTGTTAGGTATAATTACAAAAAACCCTTAGGTTTGGACTAATTATAAAAAAAAAAAAAAACCCATAGGTTTTTGAATGTTAGAAAATCAGATTGTGATTTGATTTTGTCTTAAAATTAACGATGCGACTGTAATATTTCTATAAATGTTAGGGAGTGATGTGAAATATAATTTTGCTTATGAAGGAAGAAAATGTAATATAGAATCAAATTTCAAAGTTTTTTTTTTTTAATTTTCAAAAACATCTGATTTTTTTGTAATTATCCCAAACTTGAGCGGAATTTTTGTAATTATCCCTAATTGTTATTAAATTTCGTCAGGCTGTGAAAGGTTTATAAACAAAATTTTGTTTACAAGTGCCCCTGCTTGCCCCAACTAGTTGAATATATAATAAAGTGGGAATCCAAAGGAACTTACCAAGAAAGTTCCAAGACATATGTAAATTATCTGAAAGCAATTAAAGTTCGAAAACTACAAGATTCTGAAAATGTGAGTGGGAAAAAGAAAAAAAAAGCTACTATTATCTTAATATTAATTTTGTGGATGAAGTTGTGCTCGAAATACCGAAAATCACCATATTAGAAAATCTACTACATGACTAAATTTTTTTTATTGAATTTTCTACTTTAATTGAGCTCGAATTTGAGTAAGTGATTAACATAAAAGTTGTAGTTTATCGTCTTGGCTTCACAATAAATTAAGAATCTCATCAAACGGGTATTACTGTATTAGGACTATTAGATATGCTCAAATATGATGACCGCACATAATTGGATTACATTAACTTCACCATTTCACCATGAGTTTGTAGGTTGTAGCTCAAGTGGTATCACTCACCCTTTGTAAGGGTGTTGACAGGGTTCGAACCTGTATCTTTTAGTTTCTTTGAAGTTCATCTCTTCTCCTTCAACCATTACTCCCAACTCATTAAAAAAAATTAAGTTTACCATTTCTATTTTTCTTTGAAAAAAAAAAAGAAAGTGGGAGGGCCTCGGGCTAGCCCGCCTCAACCTGCATCCCAAATTGGTTGGCCCGTCTCTTGGCGGTCCACTAAACCCTCAACCCACCCCCTTACCTTTGGTGTAGTGGGTCGGGCCGACCCAATAGAGGAAACTAGTTTTGACAACTCTACTATTAAGGTTGTAATTTGTAAAATAGAAATAAAATGTCAAGGGTTACTTGTAAATTTGAAAGATTAGTGTTTTTTGTTTTTTAATTAACCCTACTAACAATTATAATGGTTGGATTCTTGCAACTTTAATAAGTTGTCATTGTCTTT
Source organism: Rehmannia glutinosa (assembly GCA_016081115.2). NCBI lineage: Eukaryota > Viridiplantae > Streptophyta > Magnoliopsida > Lamiales > Orobanchaceae > Rehmannia > Rehmannia glutinosa. Next base: position 388,723 of record CM071931.1, on the reverse strand, counting down.
GGACAAATCAATATTCTCCAAACGTAGATAGCTACTGGCAAATTCAATAAATTAAAATGATGATTCCTTGAAGCAGCTATAGTTTTATAATCCCTTTGGATCTCTTACCTGCAAAGTCAAGTTGGTAAATGACAATAACTGAATCCAAACTGATTCTTGTAACATCCGATGAGACTAACGGACAAAAGCCAACAAACAACAAACAAATTGCTTTATTTTTAGGGGTAACTAAAAAAATCTGAGGTCCGAGCTGATAACAAAAAAAACTCAGTCTTTTGGAAATTACAAAACCTTCTTAAGTTTGATTAATCTTACATAAATATTTCAAAAACCCCGTTGTTTATAAAAATATTAGTCTACCTAAAGTGCTCGCTCCTTTTGAGCCCACTCACTCGTTTTTCTATCACACATCCATTTAGGGCCGTGGGCAAGAGATCGACCCACATATTAATAAGTCGGCCCAAATATGAATCGATTTCAATAGATCTTCCCTAAGCTCGAGATAGGCCTTGTAGTTTGAGCCCACCTTCATTTTTCTTATGGGTCTAGCCCACTTTTACTCATCTCTAGATCAAACACATGCAATTTAAGTTTTAATTTAGGTAAAGCTCATCAACTCAGTCCATTTAGATAGATCCGTCCAAATTGACTCCCATCAACCCTTTAAATTTAAGACAACATTAAATAAGGATTTTTTTTGTAACTTTGAAACATCTATAGATTTTTTTTGTAATTGGCCAAACCTCAGGAGTATTTTTGTAATTATCCCTTATTTTTATAGCTTATTTTACAACATTTTGGAGCCATTGAGATGTTTAATAAATTTAGCACTTTTACTAGTGCATGCCTCTCATACGTCTGCGTTTTTCTTCAGAATTAGTTAGTGATGAATCTGGTCGACATGTAAATATATGTAATATTGAACGACCACTCATGATTTAAGAAATCAAACGGTTAGAGACAAGAAAAAAGAATGATATTTTATGTTTGTAACATGCTATAATTAATACAAATTTGCATATAAAATTATTAAGTTTTAACATTTTGCCTCCTCTAGAAAAATAAAAAATACCTCTTTATCTAGTAAAAGAAATACCACCCCCTAAACCTTATTTTCTGCCTCCGTCCCTGATTTCATGTCTAGAATCTAGATACGTACATCGATAAGTGCGGTTATGATTATTAAACGAAGTTAGTTTTTTCTTTTCTTTTCTTTATTTCAAAAATTATCTTTGGATCGTAAAATTTTTTAACTAAAGAGATATGAATGATTGACTTTATTACTTAAGTATGGTTCTAGATTGTGCTTGCAAATCAAATAAACTAAGGAAAGAAGAAAAAAAATTAGTTTCAATACGCCACGGCTCGGACCGTCTTAATTTCTAATATTATAAATCAAATAATAAGAGAGAAATTGTGTTGTACATTTCTTTAAGCAAAGTTTAGTTGACATTCTCATCTCCTAAGCTTATAAAAATATGGGAAAAAAATTAATAATGGCCAATGAAAAACATCAGGGTTTTAATTATTTAACTTGAATAAAACTTCAATGCTTGCAAAGAAGAAACATGTCCAATCCTGACAGGACAAGAAGGAATCCTAACTTGCCAAGAATAATATTATCAGAAAACATGGCGAGCATCAATTAATTCTGCCTTGAAATCAGACAATAATACAGATAATAACAAGTGCACATAGTTGTTTTCACGAGGTTTCATGAATTTAATTTTTTTGTTCCTTGACTTTTTTATAGTTAACACATACTCAGTGGCGGACGTAGGATTCGGGACTTAGGGGGCGAAACTTATTTTGATGATCTATAGAATAAATTTTTCTTCAAATGTACAGTCCACTATATATCCCCAAATATATAATCAACTTTCTATATTTAATAGTACATTTTCATACTTTTACTATTATAACCGTATTGATCAATATACATTTTGTAATTTACATTATTTACTAAATAAAGGTAAATCAAGTAAATATTTAGCATATTTGTAGTTTCCAATAATTTTCGTAATTTGTGTGAAAAGTCAAATTTGGACTATATATTTAGAACGGATGGAATAATAAATTCACGTGGCTGGAGAATCATGTGTTTGTAGTTTTCGAAATATTCAAATCCCACAGGGGACTGGTCCAGAAATTGATGAGAGGATGAGTTAGAAAATGGAAATTTTCAATATCATGAAAGTTTATATAATTTTTTTTCAATATTTATTGAAATTTTATCCGACCAGTTTCACAGCATAAAATTCATCAATTATATAATCGACAAGGATGTGAGTATTGGGTAATTATTCAAATGAACTTACCTAGGCTAAAAAAAATATAAATGAATCGGGATTGGACATGATTAAACTGATTAACATATGAGGTTGGACTACTATTATTAATACCCAAAAAATTTACATTTTATATATGAGTTTCAAAATAGACAGTCTTGTATTGGATCCCATCCCGGGCCTAATTAAGGTAGATCCACCCATGATCCACGCTTGTTGTTGTTCTTCAAAGAATAATTCGTGCAAAAAGGAAGGAAAAAAATGCAAAAACTTAATGGTTATCTTCTATTCCCAAGATGTTTCATGTGATCCTGTATTGTATGAAAGAGATAAGCATGCAAGTCTTTGAATCATGCGTTAACCAATCTCATTACAATATTCCAAGATTCAAAAGTTTCATTTCTTTTTCGATTTGTTCTCCTATCAAAATTAACCCCAACCGAGTGACAGAATTAGATGCTTTATTTGGAATTTGATTCTATGTATAAAAATTAACATGCTTTTAGTTTGAATTTTCTATTTAGAGCGTTTAAAAGATTTTATAGGCTAATACATTTTATGAGATATTTTTAAAGCTTGTAAGATGTTATTATTTTAAAAATAAGTTATTAATGTGTTTAGAAAAATAAGATGAAAGAGTTTATAAGATGTTTACTATGATATTTTTGTATTTAAAATGACCAAAGTGAAAGAAGTTTGTAAAAATAAGATATTATTTTGAAAATAAGATGAGATCTCCACCTTTTGTAAAAAGAGCTTATAAACTTCTTTTTTGAGTACAATGGGGGTAGTAAGGGATGAGATGTTAGTCCAAATGGCTACAATAATCTAGAGGGGGTGAATAGATTATGCCGATTTTTCAAGTCACTACTCTCTTTTTCGAATCAACAAGTAAATGACAAGAATGTAAATGCGGAAATTAAACAATACTCGTTGATTTAAAGAGGTTCAACCCACCTGGGCCTAATGATAAGGGTCTTTTTATGCATGTTTTATGTGTATATTTGAGTAGAATTTGAGTTATTTTGTTGTTACTTTCGTTAGTTTTGGATTGTATATTGTTTATACTATCTTGTGAGGTGCTTTTATTGGTGTAGATTGACCATTCGGGGCTAATTTTGGTGAATTTCGGACCATGGATTCATGTCAAAACATACCGGGAGTTTAAGGATGCAAAAACGCTCGAAATCCCGAGCCAAACGCGTTATTTTGGGGTCTTTTTGGTCCAACACGGCCAGGGGGTGTCGGGCAACACGACCATGTTCAAACAGGGCGAAAAATCACAATTTTTAGGCATGGACAGACTCTAACACGGCCTGGCCGTGTCGTACAACACGGCCATGTCGTACAACATGGCCTGGCCGTGTCGTACGACATGGCCATGTCAGACCAATTTTCAGCAAAATTCAAGCAGCACGGCCAGGGCGTGTCGGGCGACATGGCCGTGTTCGGGGGACTTTTTTGCAACTTTTTCATGCGAAAATTATGGAAAACTAACCAACCAAGCTTTTTGACCACTTTTGTACACCTTTAACACTCTATTTTGCTACAACATGTCCCCATATTTCCTCAATTATCATTTGAATACAAGAATTCACCAACCCAACAATGAATTTGAGCATTTATTTAACAAAGGATGGCATTATTAATGTGTTCTTGCACAAAAATAATGTCTATAAAAGCCAAGAGTATGAGTTGGGGGAATCATTCCATTCATTGTATATTCATTGATTCATTCTCTCTAAGTTACAAAGCAAAATACATTGAGAGAGGAAAAGAGAGATAGAGTTGGAAGTTGAAGAGCATTAAAGGAGAAGACTTGGAGCTCAACATCATCAACCAAGGAGGAAATTTTGTATTGGTCTTGAATAAAAGCTAAGTACACCATGTTCATTTTATTCAAATCATCTTGTGTAGTATACTCTTTTACCAAATCTATGTATAGCTAAATTCCTAGTGTTTGAATGTAATGAACTCTAGAATGAATTTGTGATTAAGGTGTGTATGTTTTTAATAAAATCTTCATGTTTTGTGTGATTCACTTATATTATGCTTCGTTCATTCGAATTGATATATGCGCAATATTGATTTGAAGTTTATTTTTCATCCGAGAAGTTGAGAGATTCATGGTGAAATAGAACCTATATAAGTGAAAAGAGTTGCATGCAATCCTAGATATAGGACGACATAAATCTTCTGGATTAGGGTCAAACCTAATATGGGAATTCACAAATCGTTATAATGTTGTCTTGGGGGTTTTAACTAGAAAGAGATTTCAGTTAATCAACTTGAGATTAGAAGTTTTTCGCCTTGAGAAAGGGTTTAACTTAAATTGGGAATTTCTACGGTCCACAAGACATGAGATTTTATTAAAAGAGGTTGCTTTTGCTTAAGGGCTTACGGTTGTATTTTTAACTTGTCATATCACAAAAATATTCTAGAGGATTTACATTCAAACACATTTCTATCTCTTGATTTCTTATTTTACAAATCTTCCTTCATTTTTACAATTTATAATTTGTTTTCCTTTTTCATCAAACAAAAACTCGAAAATTGTTAGATTAAATAACAAAAAGACGGTAATTATTAGTACTTACAATCCTCGTGGGAATGACACTTTCGGTACTCAATAATCTATACTATAAAACGATAGGTGCATTTGCCTACGGTTTTAAAGGTAGCTTTTGAGCCATCAAGTTTTTGGCGCCGTTGCCGGGGATTGTAATATTAAGAACACCATATTTTTATTAATTTAATCATTTTTTTATTTCATCATTTGTCTTTCTTTTTATCTATCTTTGTAAGTCTTGGATTACACTTATCCTATTTATTTACCGCAGTGCATGCCTACTCGTCGCCGAATTTGGAAGCGCGACACCGCCGGTAGCAACACAGAGGATAGTATTAATACAGACCACGAGGAGGATATTAGCGAAGGCAAAGATCCCGATATGGCGGATGAACAACAAAGAACCATGTACGACTATGCCAAGCCGTCAATGGACGACACATCGTCTAGTATCGTAAGGCCCACTGTTGCAGCCAATAATTTCGAAATCAAACCGAATGTCATTCAAATGGTGCAACAATTTGTTCAATTCAATGGCCTACCGGATGAAGATCCAAATAATCATACAACGAATTTCCTTGAAATTTGTGATACCTTCAAAATAAATGGAGTCTCCGACGATGCCATTCGTTTACGCCTGTTCCCATTTACTCTCTGGGGATGAGCTAAACAATGGCTAAACACTTTACCGAAGGGAACAATCACAACGTGGAGCATTATGGTAGAAAAGTTCCTTCTGAAGTATTTTCCACCCGCCAAAACCGCACGATTGAGGAATGAGATCTCTTCATTCACTCAAGAGGACGATGAGACCTTGTACGACACTTGGGAGAGATTCAAGGAATTGCTGCGGAAATGCCCACATCATGGCCTTCCCATTTGGATGCAAGTCCAAACATTTTACAATGGGCCACTACTCTCATCATCGACGAGGTAAATGATTGATGTGGCGGCGGGGGGCGTTGAACAATAAAACACCGAAGTTGCCTAAGATCTCATAGAAGGAATGGTCATGAATGGCTATCAATGGCAATCCGTCACGAGGTAAACCTAATGAGCAAAGGGTGTTTATAATGCGGATGCATTGGTTATACTAGCCGCGCAGTCGAAGCTTTGACCCAAAAGATCGACGATCTAGCAGCTCCTAAATCACCACTACCGCGTTTTATCTTGTGAAACTTGCGGCGGATTGCATAATCATCAAGACGCCCACACACACCCTCACGGCCGAACATGCTAATTACGTTGGGAATCAAGGCGAGAAATTACCCAAGTAATCCTTACAAAACGCATCTAATCCTGGGTGGCGACAACATCCTAATTTTGGTTGGGAAATCAAGGCCAACCACGACCTAATCCCAATCCCGATCTACACACGTCTCCCGGTTTCACCAAATCAAGGTAAGCCTAACTTGGAAGATCTTATAACAAAGTTTGTGCTATCAACGATACCCGAGGTCGGTGGAAACATCCTTGAGAAATCAAGAGGCATCTATCCATAATCTGGAAAACCAAATAGGCAGATTGAAAGATGATTTCTGAAAGGCCACAAGGTAGTTTGTCGGGTATTCCTGAGCCAAACCCAAGGGAACACGTAAAGGCAATCACCATCAGTTTTCCACATGAGCATGATTATGCCAATGCCACCATGCAGAAATACGTGGAGGATGACATCCCCAAAGAAAAGCTCATGAAAAGGAGGTTGCGAACACAAGCCCAAGATCCTTATCAAGTCTAACCGAATAAGATAGAAGGGAGGACAAATTTGGTAAATACCTTGATTCTTTCAAACAATTACATGCCAATATTCCATTTGTTGACCCCCTTCAAAGCATGTTAGGGATATTAATGACATCATTCCTAGTGAAAATAAGCTTAACAAATTATCAAATGTGCAATTGAATGATAAATGTTCTTCCAATGAATTACCACAAAACTTTAATGATCCAGGAAGCTTTATTATCCCTTGTACAATTGATGGTCTACCTGTTGATAGAGCACTAACCGACTTAGGAGCTAGAATCAATGTGATGTCTTATGAAACATTCAATTATATGGGATTAAGTGAATCAAACCTACTAGGATGGACATGCACTTAGCCGATAAATCGATTAAACATCCTGAGGTATTATTAATGATGTGTTAGTCAAGATTGATAAATTCATATTCCCGATTGATTTTGTTATTCTTGACATGCATGATGATATTGAGGTTCCTCTAATTCTTGGGCATCATTTCTTGGCTACGACAAAATCAATCATTGATGTGCACGAGGGAAAATTAACTTTGAGAGTAGGGGATGAACAAGTAATTTTTAAAATTCACGTTGATATTGAAAAGGATACTACTTGTTCTTTTGTTACTTCAATTTCTTTGCATGATGAGAAATTTAAAAATCTCTTGGAGAAAAGTTTTGTTCAAGTGCAGGAAAACCCACGAAAAATAATCTTCTTAGGAAGGTTATATCTAAAATAGGACCCCGAAAGGTCAAAGAGCATATTTTGAACCATGAAGTTGGAGGTAGTTCTACAAAATACCAAAGGTATTTCCATAAGTTCAAAGCTCCACCCGACTAATCTTCACATTTAGGTGAATTAGTCCAGCTATACGACTCTAAAGAAGCGCTACCCGGGAGGCAACCCGATGTTTGTGTGCAATTGTTTTCATTTATTTTTATTTTATTTTATTTTATTTCAAAATAATCACAAGTCCTTAGAGCCATTTTCAAATCATAAAAAAAACTCTTGAACATCTTCTTGGTTGTCCTAATTGGGAATATTTGAGATTTCACGGTATTCGAGTTGTGTGTTGCTTAACTTTGTTTAGGTATGAAGATGCCGTTGAAGGTCCCGTACTAAAACAATCCAATAATCGCCCAACACCGATTCCACTATTGTAGTAAGATCGTATTTTTCTTTTTTTTTTTTACCTCTTTTATATCTTTCTAATTTCTTTGTTTTTTGAGTGTTTTGTGTGTGTTTGTCCATTTATTTCTTTCACATTGAGGACAATGTGAATCTTAAAAGTTGGAGGTGGGTACAATAACATTTTCGGAATGCTTGTATGCTTGTTTGTGAGAGATGTGATTTTTATTTTTTAACAAATTGAATATTTGCTAGTCAATAACTTGGCCCAATTATACCTACATTAACTTGTTAATTTGTGTTTTCAATGTGAAGCAATTGATTGTCTAGGATATATTGACGTGGATGCAGGCAAAATTTTGATGAGATTTCTAACACCATAAATACTTGATGTGTTAAGGCATATACGACGATACCTAGCGCTATGAATGTCTGAGAACTCGTGATTTAGTAGTGGTTAACTAGTTGTTAAACCAAGCTTGCGAATAAAAAAAAGAGAAAGAGAAAATGAAAAAAAAAAAAAGAAGAAAAAATGGACCAATCGAGGTTATACTCCTCTATTTGTTGTTGCTTAGAACTAGGAGCATTCATGAGCCCCATGTTTGTCTTTTACGTAAAACGGCGACACAAATATGAGTATGGGAAACCACCCTAGGAGGTTTTGAATAGAAATTCAAAATTTAAACCTAGTGGAAGCATGCTTGAAAGTCCTAAAAAAAGAGTGAAAAAAGGGAAATGTATACTCCTTGACTTCTCATCCCAATAAAGTTCACGAAGCTTGGTTATATAACTAGTAGGCTAACTACAAAGATCTATTTAGTTCTTGTATTTTCATAGCATTATTGAATTGAAGTTGTTCATAACTATCAATATTTGTGGAGTGATGATTTCAAGTCTCAATAATTCCTACTGCGATATTACGGTCTTTCTTGACATCGATCGCTTTGCAAAACAATGGTTTTTTTTTTTGAATGGTTAATTCGGGTTGAGAAGGCTAAGAACTTGACTTTGTGTTCAATGTGTTGAAAAAAAAAAAAAAAAAAATTGTGTGTTGTGATTTATTGAATCCTCTCTTTTCGATATTATGTTTTGCTTGAGGACAAGCAAAGTTCAAAGTTGGAGGTGGTTTGATAAGTGGTCTTTTTATGCATGTTTTATGTGTATATTTGAGTAGAATTTGAGTTATTTTGTTGTTACTTTCGTTAGTTTTTGATTGTATATTGTTTATACTACGGTGAGGTGTTTTTATTGGTATAGATTGACCATTCGGGGCTAATTTTGGTGAATTTCGGACCATGGATTCATGTCAAAACATACCTTGGGAGTTTAAGGATGCACAAACGCTCGAAATCCCAAGACAAACGCGCGTCATTTTGGGGCCTTTTTGGTCCAACACGACCCGGTGTCGGGCAACACGGCCATGTTCAAACAGGCGAAAAATCACAATTTTTAGGCATGGACAGACTCTAACACGGCCTGGCCGTGTCGTACGACATGGCCATGCCAGACCAATTTTCAGCAAAATTCAAGCAGCACGGCCAGGGCGTTTCGGGCGACATGGCCGTGTTCGGGGGACTTTTTTGCAACTTTTTCAGGCGGAAATTATGGAAAACTCACCAAACCAAGCTTTTTGACCACTTTTGTACACCTTTAACACTCTATTTTGCTAGAACATGTCCCCATATTCCCTCAATTATCATTTGAATACAAGAATTCACCAACCCAACAATGAATTGGAGCATTTATTTAACAAAGGATGGCATTATTAATGTGTCCTTGCACAAAAATAAAGTCTATAAAAGCCAAGAGTATGAGTTGGGGGAATCATTCCATTCATTGTATATTCATTGATTCATTCTCTCTAAGTTACAAAGCAAAATACATTGAGAGAGGAAAAAAGAGGTAAAGTTGGAAGTTGAAGAGCATTAAAGGAGAAGGCTTGGAGCTCAACATCATCAACCAAGGAGGAAGTCTTGTATTGGTCTTGAATAAGAGCTGAGTACACCGTGTTCATTTTATTCAAATCATCTTGTGTAGTATACTCTTTTATCAAATCCATGTGTAGCTAAACTCCTAGTGTTTGAATGTAATGAACTCTAGAATGAATTTGTGATTAAGGTGTGTATGTTTTTAATAAAATCTTCATGTTTTGTGTGATTCACTTATATTATGCTTCGTTCATTCGAATTGATATATGCGCAATATTGATTTGAAGTTTATTTTTCATACGGGAAGTCGAGAGATTCATGGTGAAATAGAACCTATATAAGTTAAAAGAGTTGCATGCAATCCTAGATATAGGACGACATAAATCTTCTGGATTAGGGTCAAACAATATGGAATTCACAAATCGTTATAATGCTGTCTTGGGGGTTTTAACTAGAAAGAGATTTCAGTTAATCAACTTGAGATTAGAAGTTTTTCGCCTTGAGAAAGGGTTTAACTTAAATTGGGAATTTCTATGGTCCACAAGACATGAGATTTTATTAAAAGAGGTTGTTTTTGCTTAAGGGCTTACAGTTGTATTTTTAACTTGTCAAATCACAAAAATATTCTAGAGGGATTTACATTCAAACACATTTCTATCTCTTGATTTCTTATTTTACAAATTTTCCTTCATTTTTACAATTTATAATTTGTTTTCCTTTTTCATCAAACAAAAACTCTGAAAATTGTTAGATTAAATAACAAAAAGACGGTAATTATTAGTACTTACAATCCTCGTGGGAATGACACTCGGTACTCAATAATCTATACTATAAAACGATAGGTGCACTTGCCTACGATTTTAAAGGTAGCTTTTGAGCCATCACCTAATCCTCTACCACCCTAGTATTTCCGGGATGGATTTCAAAAAGAAAAAAGGTTTTATTAATTACCACAATTAATACAACACCTTGAGGATCCCACAATCCTCTTACAACACCTTCAGGAGATTACCACAATCTTCCTTCACCACTTATGAAGAGTACCACACTCTTCAAACACCTATCACCTAGATCACCCAAGTGTATTCTTACCACAAGAATACTCACAAGAATGTCTTGTGTTGAATGATGGACAAAAATTCAAGATTACAACTCTATGAAACCAATACAAAGATTGAGTGCAAGTGTAATCAAGAATCAAAAGCCTAGACCTCAAAGATGTGCAAGTGAAAGTACTTAGGCTATTACAACAAGAATGCAAAAATGAAAGCTTGAACAATTTGCAGATTTCTTGTTGTGTATTTTGCTTGTGTGTATTGTATCTTGTGTCTTCAATTCATCCTCTATTTATAGGGAAGTCTTCACCAACATAGGCTCCTCTATCTTCACTTTTGTCTACAAAAAGAAGATCACAAGATGTAGAAATATTGTATAAAAATCAAAAGTAAATCTTGATGTCAAACATTTCAAACATCATAACTTTGTTGTCACAAAATAGCATAGGGCGACCGGTTGCCCTGTTGAAGATTTCGACCGTTTGAAAAAAATAGTGCGATCCAGGTAGGGGTTGCAGGGGGGTGCGACCGGTCGTCCCTCCCCTGGACCGGTCCCCCTGCTCCATTTTTCAAGTCAATATGTTCTGTTTCGTGTTTTCTTTCCTTCAGGTACCGGTCGACCATTTGGGCGACCGGTCGACCTCCAATTTGAAATATTGTCCGATTTTTTTCAGAAATAAACTTCAAGAAATACTCCAAAAAATTAGTAAAAACATTTTAAATCATTTGGGAGTATTTGGACAACATTTATAAACATAGTTTTGGTGTAAAAACCAATTTAAACAAAACCATCAAAAGTGTTGTCCATTTTTATCGAAAAATAAATTCTAAGAAATACTCAAAAAATTAGCAAAAACATTTTAAATCATTTAGGAGTATTTGGACAACATTTATTAACATTGTTTTGGTATAAAAACTCATTTAAACATAATCATCAAAATCTTGATAAAAACATTTATCTAACAAACTCCCCATTTTTTATGATTACAAACCAAGACAATTTTAGGTGGTTGATTTTAAAACAAAAACAATTTTCCGGTCTAAAATGTCAAAATACAAGCAAGATTTATCATAAGTACAAATACACAAGGATAGGAGCAAAGATTTTTAAAATCATTTTTGCACAAGCTCCCCCTATCAATATGCATATCAAGAACAAGTATACAAGCAACAACTAAAAGCTTAAAGCTTAGCTTTTACAACTTAAGCTTGAATATCATGAGATTATAAGTTCCCCCTGTCACAAAAGCATCATTAGTCAAGTATAAAAGTCCATAATACATCACTTGGACCAAGTATAATCCATAGCTTTTGGCTTTTAAGAACTTTAGCTAATAGCTTTTCTTGCGAGCTTATTTACGCTTCTTTTGAGCTTATGAGCGTTTTTCTTGTTTCTCCCCCTTTGGAATCATCAAAAATAATGTTAGCACGATAAAAACATCATACAATTATATCAAAGTGCACAATTTTATAGATTTATCGAGCATAATGAGCATTTAAGCATAAATTCCGAATAAAAGAGAAAAAATTGCTCATTTGATTTGTAAAAGCTCATTTGATGGATAAAAAATGATCTCTATAAATTTATAAGACTTTTCAAATCAAGAGAATCATGTAGATGATGAATTTTTCATTGAAACATTTTGTCGAAAGCACTTGGCGTGCATTGAATAAAACAAGAGAAATATAACGCCTTTGGGATTCGTTTAAGCCAAAAATTTCATCACCAATTTCAATACCACAATATACATTCATCATCAATCATCATAAACAACATATTAATACAAGAATTTCAACAATATATCAAGATACAAGCACATTCTCAAGGTTCAACCCAATTGAGATTAAAAGGAGAAATTCTTATCATCTAATCGGTAAAGATGAATAATGATGATGATAATCGAGCCTCATTAAGTTCAAAATATAAAATTATGCAATAAAACAAATTTGAAGTGAAATTTGTGTGAATATGGCAAAGGGGACGAAAAATGGCCAAAATAAGTTAAAATGAAGAATCTCAAGACAGAACGGTTTTTTAATCGATTTTAGGCTTAGGGCGACCGGTCGACGTTGAGGGCGACCGGTTGTCCTCAACCTGTTTATCCCATTGTCTTGACATTTTGAAGAAATTCCGAATTTTCAACCAAAAATCCGATTTTTCGCCCTAAGTTTTAAAAACATGTAAAATGCAAACGTAAGTCTAACTCAATATGCATTATGCCTAACCGAGCTTATATGGATGCAAAAGTCTCTTTAAAAATAGCAGGTTTAGTAAAAATGTCCGCTAATTGATCTTGAGATGGTACAAAAGATATCTCAATTTTTCGTTTTGAGACACAATCCCTTAGAAAATGATGTCGAATCTCAATATGTTTAGTAGATGCTTATGATGAACCGGTTTTGAGCAATATTTATAGCGGATATGTTATCACAAAAGATAGAACATTTTCAAAAGAACATTTTTAATCCGCTAAAGTTTGTTTCATCCAAAGAAGTTGAGTACAACAAAATGCCGCGGAAATATATTCGACTTAAGCCGTTGAAAGTGAAACACAATTTTGCTTCTTTGAAAACCAAGATACAAGGCAATCGCCTAAAAATTGACATGATCCGGAAGTACTTTTCCGATCATCTATATTTCCCGCATAATCCGAATCACTATAACCTTTAAGAGAAAAATTTTCATTCTTTGGATAAAATAAACCATATTGAATAGTGCTTTTCAAATATCGAAAAATCCTTTTAACGACACTTAAATGGGATTCTTTGGGATTGCTTTGGAAATGAGCACATAGGCATACGACATGAAGAATGTGCGGTATATTTGCGGTTAAATAAAGTAAACTACCAATCATACCTCGATATTTGGATTCATCAACCGACTTACCTTTTTCATCTTTGTCAATCTTGACGTTTGTTGCCATTGGGGTAGAGACGGTTCTTCCTTCTTCAATGCCAAATTTCTTCAAAAGCTCATTTGTATATTTTGATTGAGAAATATAAATTCCTTCTTGGCATTGCTTAATTTGAAGTCCAAGGAAAAAGTTGAGCTCCCCCATCATGCTCATTTCAAATTCACCTTACATTAACTTAGAAAATTTATTGCACAAGGATTCATTAGTAGCACCAAAAATAATATCATCAACATAAATTTGCACTAATAAGCAATCTTGCCCTTTTTCAAAAACAAATAGAGTAGTATCAACTTTACCTCTTGTAAAACCATTTTGCAAAAGAAAAGAGCTAAGTCTATCATACCATGCACGGGGTGCTTGTTTCAAACCATACAAGGCCTTTTTAAGTCTATAAACATCATAGGCATAGAAAAATTTTCAAACCCCGGAGGTTGTTTTACATAGACTTTTTCTTGAATAATACCATTTAAAAATGCGTATTTTACATCCATTTGGTAAAGCTTGAAATTTTTAAAACAAGAATAGGCAAGTAAAATACGAATAGCTTCTAAACGTCTTTCGGGTGCAAATCTTTCATCATAATCAATATCTTCTTCTTGACAATAACCTTGAGCTACTAACCTTGCTTTGTTTGAACAATATTGCCTTGGTCATCGAACTTGTTTGAAATACCCATTTGTACCAATAATGGTTTGAGATGGAGGACAAGGTACTAATTCCCATACATCATTTCTTTCAAATTGATTCAACTTTCTTGCATTTCTAAAAACCAATCCTCATCTTCAATGGTTTCCTTAGCATTTTTAGGCTCTTTTTGAGAAATAAGAGCTTTCTTGGCAAATTTTCCTCAGTCATTACTTTATCAAGGGGATCACCAATAATAAGATCTTTTGGGTGATCTCCTTAAATTTTAATGTTACGGGAAGATTCAAGTATCACCTTTATCTTCTTGAGGAACATTTGAGCTTGAAGGTTGATCATTTTGAGTTTCATCTTGAACAATGGGTTCAACAATATCCTCTTCATCACTTTCATCATTGGGTATCCTTTCAACACCCAAAGCTTCATTGAATTTGACATGGATGGATTCTTCAACAACCCCACTAGTCTTATTGTAAACCCGATATGCTTTGCTCTTGGTTGAATACCCCATAAATATTCCTTCATCGGCCTTGGGATCAAGTTTGTCTAATTGATCCTTAGTATTCAAAATAAAATATTTACATCCAAATATTTTGAAATAACTAATATTTGGAGTTCTTCCTTTCCAAAGCTCATATGGAGTTTTATTCATTTTAGACGAATATAAACTCGATTAAAGACATAGCAAGCGTACTTACTGGGCTTGGCCCAAAAATATTTTGAAAGTGAAAATTCATTGAGCATGGACCGACTCATTTCTTGAAGTGTCCGATTCTTTCTTTCGCCACTCCATTTTGTTGAGGTGTCCTTGGAGCCGAAATATTATGACTATATCCCTTGGTTTCACAAAACACTCTAAATTCGCCGTCAAATTCTCCACCTCGATCACTTGAATCAGACTTAATAGCATCTTCCTTTTCATTTTCAATAAGTCTACACAACTTAACAAACTCATTAATCGCATCGCTTCTATTTGTAAGAAATAGAGCCCAAGTATATCTAGAAAAATAATCAACTATAACAAAAGTGTAATGTTATCCACTTAGACCCAGCCGTACCAATATTCCCATACAAATCAAGATGAAGCATTTGTAGAGGTTTGGTAGTGGAAATTTCATTTTTGGCTTAAAACTACTCTTAACTAATTTGTTCTTTTGACAAGTGTCACACAAGCCAAGATTTTCAAAATTCAATTTGGGTAGTCCTTTTACATGTTGGTTTTTGTAAATAGTTTGCAAATTTTTGTATCCAACATGCCCAAGTCGCCATGCCATAAACTAGTTAAATCATTATTGGCGACAAAGACAAGAAACATTTTGACTAACCAAATCACTTGTACAAATTTTGTAAAGATTATCTTTTCTAATTGCTTCACAAATAATTTTATCATTTTTGGAAATAAGACATTTTTCTTTATTAAAAACAACATTATAATTTGAATCACAAAGTTGGCTAACACTTATCAAATTGAACTTAAGCCCTTCTACTAAAAGAACATTACAAAGAGAGAAAGAAGAGTTACCAATTTCTCCATTTCCAAGAATTCTTCCTTTGTCATTGCCGAACATGACCATACCCTCTTCTTGGAGCTTGATGTTGGTAAAAAGTTCTCTCTTTCCGGTCATATGGCGTGAACATCCACTGTCCACGAGCCATTTTGAATCTTCCATTGTTGTTATAGCCCCTATAACCTACAAAGGAATTATTTTTAGGTACCCTATAATTTTGGGGTCCATGGGGGTTAGCCTTGAGACCTTTAGGTCTCCAATAATAACTAAAATTATTCTTCAATTTACAATTGTTAGCATAGTGTCCATTCTTACCACAATAAAAACAAGTAATAATACGAGGACTACTAGCACGTCTAAAGGTTGGACCTTGGTCTTTTTCTTAAAAGCATTTTGAAAGGTTTGTAACCAAGTCCTAATTTAGAATGCTCACCTCTTTGTGCATCTAAAATTTTTGTGACTTTATCCGTACTTAAATTGAATCGATGCACATCCTTTTTCAAATTTTCAATATCATTTGTGAGCGTTTGTTTTTCGGTTTCAAGAGTACGGACCATAGTAAGAGTAATAGCATGAGCCTTATCAAGAGAGTCATAAGTAAATAATTTATATTTTTCTAGTTTAAGCTCTTTATGCTCCTTTTTCAAATTCTTGTATTTAATAATCAAATTTTGAAACCCATTTTGCACTTCATCAAAATCACATTGTAATTCATCAACTAGGGAAGAAGATGAAGCGTTAGAGCGCACCTCGGTATTTTCATCGTCTATGGCCATAAGACCATGTTCGGATTCTCCTTCCTCGGTTGTTTCAAGTAATTCATCCCAAGTTTTGACGTCGCATTTAACGCCTTCTTTTTTCGGAAAAGGTTTTTTTTTTTTGTTCCCCTTCCGCTAATTTTGGGCAATTGGATATGTAGTGCCCGAATTTTCCGTATTTGAAACAAGAATTGTCTCTTGGCTTTCTTGCTTTATTTTTGTTTACAAATTTTGCAAATTTTCTAACAAGAGACGCCGCTTCTCCATCATCCTCATCACTAGCATAATAAACATTATTAGAAGAAGATGTTAAGCCTTTTTAATAATATTTTGCGTGCCCGATTTAGAGGTGGATGGTTGAGAATTTTTCCTCTCCTTGAGATATACTTCATAGATGAGGAGATTCCCAATGAGCTCATCAAACTTGAGTGTCTCAAGATTTTGAGCTTCCGTGATTTAACGTTCACCTTTTCTACCATGAGCGAAGTATGCGTTCAATCCTTGGTCACCTTGTCTTCTTCGAGACGACCTTTCCAAGAGCCACAAGAGGATTAACGATGTTGTCGAGCCTTTCCACCATTTTTGATATGCTTTCACCATCATGCATATTGAAATTTTCAAAATCTTTCACAAGCATTGTTTTTCTTGCTTGTTCACTTTCTTTGTGCCCTCATAAATAGTTTCTAATTTTTCCCAAACTTCATGTGCCGACCAAGTATGCTTATTATGCGATTATATTCGATGGCGGTAAGAGGCAATGTAAAGATTTAAGGCACTTACCGTTTAGAGAGAAAACCTTCTTGTCATTTTCATCGCATTCTCAATGGCTTGAGTCGTGGTACCATCGTCCAATTTTGTTGTTGGTTGAACAACTCCTTCAATGACCACATTCCAAATATCAAATCGCACCTTTAGAAAGCACTCCATGCGGTCTTTCCAAAATGCGTAGTTGTTGGCGTCGAATAGTGGTGGCTTATTGGTGGATGCGCCGGTGGTGAGATAAGCTTCATTCGTAGCTAGCGGATCTTTCCTCTTTACTCGGAATAAGCTAGCCAAAGAGTTTGACTCACGATACCACTTGTTAGTCCAAGTAGCTCTGCAATAATCTAGAGGGGTGAATAGATTATGCGATTTTTCATAAGTTACCTCTTTTTCGAACCAACAAGTAAATGACAAGAATGTAAATGCGGAAATTAAACAACACTCGTTGATTTAAAGAGATTCAACCCACCTAG